>RXID01014535.1:0-155202 GCA_005019695.1 Trichopus zeylanicus subsp. travancoricus
AATACATAGCAGTCTTCAATAGTATACCCCAAGATTCTATAGTAAGAACAATAATTTGGGTGATCTATTTTGTTGGCCTTACTTGGCCTCTTGGATTCTAGAAATTAGAGGTCTAACTTTAATATATCCTAAAAGATTTTATGTACTCTTTCTTTTTTAAAAGAATATTTCTTTCTGAGCCTTTGTTGGAGATCATTATCTCGTTCAACTTCTTTATCTCCTCCAAGTGCTAATGGTTTTTGAGGATTACTCTTGCTCATAATAGGATTTGGAGGTTTCTTTTGCTCAGTTATTGTGAATGCAACTCTCATATTTTTGGAAGACTCACATTTTACCTTATCCTTTTCTAGTCTGAAGCTTTGTGAACTAGATAAGGTTGGTGGGTCAATCCTTTCCAGCTTCTTGACTTGCATGATGAGGTCTTGGAAGGTATGGATAGAAGATGGGATCAAATAAAGTATTATCCATTCTCCCCTTATGTTACCGAGGGCTAAATTTACTGTCTCAAATTAGCTCATAGGTTAGTTGCACTTAATACCAAGGTTTCAAGTTTCGGCCGAAACGAAACCACATATTTCATTTCGGTTTAGGGTTTCAGAAGAGGTAGTGAGCAGAGCATGGGCACAGAGCGGGCAGAGCAAGCATGGCGTGCGGGGTGAGCACAGCGCGCCGATGGTGAGCTCAGCATGCACGGGGCGAGCACAGCGCATCCGCGGCGAGCGTGAGCGGGGAGCTCGTCGGGCGAGCTTGCGCCGGCTTCATGTCCGAGTTTGCGCCCTCGCCGGACTGGCCCCGTGTGCTCACCAGCCTGCCACCGCTCCCTCACCCGCCTCGCGTTCTCGTCGACCTGGCCCCTACTCCCGCAAGTTGGGGCCAGCCTTGCGCCGGGGCCAGCGCTGTCGCCAATCTGGTTCTGACGCTCTTGCCGGTCTCTGTCAGATACTGTTTACATACATGATATTATTCATGTAACTGTTTATTATTTTTTAAAAAATTTAAACATATTATATTTTTTAAATTTGAAGTTAAAAAATAATTAAAATAAAGTTAAATTTTAGTTAAAATATAATTAATAAAAAAATATTTTGGTTGAAACTGAAATGAAAATGATTTTGATCGAAATACGTTGATTTTTTTATTCACGTGCATGCGTGCATGACCGTTCCACCTGAAGTAAAACCAAAATAAATTTGTATCGGTCTCACTCCCATGTGAATCACTGTCATGAGATTGTGCAAAATTAGTTGTTCTAACTCGTATGTCTATAAATGTTTATCTGGATCATTCAGGTACTGAATTCATAATTCCACATCTAGATGTTTAAAACTCAACTAATGATGATGATGATTAGTTGTATTACATTATAATTAATAAATTATGTATGTGTCAATTATATTTTAATAATAAGTTAAATTTGTTTGTGTTAATTTTTAACTTTTTAATCATATTCATATTATTTCTCAAATATTTTTTATATAAGAATATATAAAAACAGTGATTAACTATCAAAATCAATTTTAATTAATTAAAATAATATTTAATATTGTGGTAAAATTAATTATAAATTCTTTTATAATTTCTAAATTTTTATAAATTTTTTTTAAAATTTTATGGTATTTTTAATTTAAAGTCAAAGTATAATAAAAATATAGTCAAACTCTGGTTAACACACAATTAATAACTAAAAACAATCTTTCGGCCAAAATCGAAACGCCCAAAACGTATCGATTTCGCTAGGTACAGAAACCGAAACCGATACTTAAAACCTTGCTTAATACTGAGATATCTCAACCGTGTGATATAATCCAAAATCGACTTATTGCCATGTTTTAGTATTGAGACAAGCTCTACAATGGCCATCTTATCTCTAACTCCTTTGAACTTGATTTGAAAAGTCTCTTTCATTTATGTCCAAGTCTGTATGGATTCTAGTTGTAGACTAGTATACTACTCGAATGCTACTTCTGTCAAACTTGCTAAAATTAGTAGAGTAACAACGAGGGATTGTTACTTAAATCTCCATTACTCCTACAACTACTGTTACTACTACTACTATTACTACTATCATTATTATAGCTACTACTACTCCTTTTACTAATACTACTACTACTACGGCTACTACTGCTACTACTACTTCTACTGGTACTAATACTACGACTTCCACTTCTTATACAACTACTACGATGGCTACTCCTATTTCTACTACTAGTATTTGTACTGTTGTTGCTACTGCTGTTGGTACTACTACTTCTACTACTACTACTGTTGCTACTAATGCCGTTCCTATTGCTAGTCATACTACTTTTGCAATGCCTATAATTAGTACTAATACTACTATCGCTACTACTACTGCTACTACAACTAGTACAATAACTACTACTTCTGCTACTACAACTACTACTACAACAACAACAACTACTACTACTACGGCAGCTATTGCTACTATTGCCACCACTACTTCGACTGCAACAATTGCTACTACTGCTACTACAATTACTACTACAACTACTACTACATCTACTACTACTGCTACTAGTATTGCTACTGTTGCTACAACAAATGATACAACTACTACAACTATGACAATTAGTGTTGTTGTTGCTGCTACTACTACCACTGCAACTACTACGACTACTACTACAACTACTATTACAACTACTGCACTATTAGTGCTACTAATACAACATCAAATACTAATGCTACTACTACTACCTCTCCTACAACAACAATAACTACTACAACTACACTTCTCCTACAACTATTAGTACTACTACTACTAACTAAGGCTACAACAACAGCAAATGCTACTACTACTACAACTGCTTTTGCACCTGTTGCCACTACCTACTACTATTTCTACTACTACTACTACTCTGACTACAACTCCCACTACTCCAACTAATACTACTACAGCTAGTGTTATTGCTATGACTCTACTACACCTACTATTACTACTACTGCAAACATTGCTACCACTACTTCGAATGCTACTACTACTACTACTACAATAATTGCTACTACTACTTCTACTATACTCCTCCTCCTCCAACTATTATTACTACAACTACTACTACGGCTACTACTGCTACCTCCACTACTACAACTTCCTCTGCCACTTTTACTATTGCTACTACTGCTACTCTGACTCCAACTAATACTACTGCTGCAGCTACTACTACTGTTGCTATGAGTATTACTACTACTACTTCTACTTCTACAATACAACCACTACTACTACTTCTGCTACAATTACTTCTTCTACTAGTACTACTAGTACTACTACTAATTCCACTTCTTCCACTACTATTACTACTACTACTACAACTGCTACTTCTACTACTACTACTATTGCAACTATGGCTACTATTGCTACTGCTGCTACCACTACTTCCACTGCTACAACTACTGCTACTGCAACTATAATTACAACTACAACAGCTTCTACATCTACTACTATTGTTACTACTACTACTATTGCCACAACAAATACTACTACTACAACTACAACAATTATTGTTGCTGCTACTACTACTACTACTACTACTACTACTACTACTACTACTACTACTATGACTACTACTTGTACCACTACCATTTCAACTACTGCTACTATTAGTGTTACTAATACAATAATAAATACTACTGCTACTACTTATACTGCTGCTACTGCTACCACTCCTATCACAATAATAACTACTACTACTACTTCTTCTCCAACAACTACTCTACTACTACCACTAATGCTACTACTACTACTGTTGCTACTACTACTACTTCTACTACTACTACTACAAAAAATACTATTACTACTCCCACTACTGCTACTTATCCTACTATAATTACTACTACTATTACTACTATTGCTACTACAATTATTGCTACTCCAACTAATAATTCTGCTGCTACTAGTATTACTACAACTACTTCTACTACTATTACTACTAATACCACTACTACTAGTGTTGCTACCACTGCTATGACTACTACTATTACTGCTACTGCTACTAGGCAGCTATTGCAACTTTTCCTACCATTACTTAGACTGCTTCAACTACTGCTACTGCTAATACAATTACTACTACTACTACAACTACATCTACTACTACAACTACTTCTGCTACTATTGTTGCTATTGCTACTACTAATATGACAACTACGACTACTGTTGCTACTACGGCAACTACTACTACTACTGCTACCACTACTTCGACAACTACTACTGCCACTACTACTACCACTACTACTGCTACTACTATTACCGCTATTACTACTACTTCTCCTGCTACTATTACTACTGCTACTACAACTACTACAATGACTTCTGCTGCTCTAACTAATACTAGTGCTGCTACTACTTTGACTCCTACTACTAGTTTTGCTAGTACTACTATTACTACTACTACTACAATAACCACTACTACTTCTACTACTACTACTACTTCTACTACTATTACTACTACTACTATTACTGCTACAACAACTACTATTACTATCACAGCTCTAGCTATTAGTACTACAACTGCTACTCCTACTACTATTACTGCTACTACTACTACCACTAATACTTTTGCTGCTTCTACTCCTACTACAACTGTGACTACTATTACAACAATTACAATAACTATTTATGCTACTAATGCTACTACTACTGCTACTACTACTTCTACTACTAGTACGACTGCTATGGCGACTACTACTACGACTACCACCATTACAACTACAACTACTGCTACTACTACTACCTTTGCTACTACTACTACTACTACTACTACTACTACTACTACTACTACATATCCTACAACAACTACTGCTACAGCTATTGCTACAGCTACTGCTACTATTGCTCTAGTTGTTGTTGCTTCTACTATGGCTACGATTGCAACTACTACAACTACTGCTACTTCTGCTATGACTACTATAGCTAATACTACTTCTCCCATTATTGCTACTTGCTCTACTTTTGCTACTACGGTAGCAACTACTACTAATAATACTACTACCACTACTACTGCTGCTGCTTCTACCACTACTACCACTGCTACTACAACTACTATCTCAACAACTACTACTTCTACAACTACACTAATACTACTACTACTACTCCTCCTCCTCTAATAATTGCTGCTACTGCTGCTAATTCCACTACTATTGCTCCTGTTACTACTACCATCGCGGTTACTACTATTATTACTACTTCTCCTACTAATCCTATAGCTGCTACTACTTCCCGTACTGCTACTAATGCTACTACTACTACTATGGCTACTACAACAACTACTATTACTACTACAATTACAACTACTTCTACTACTACTACTCCCACTATTACTACTACTATTACAACAACTACAACTATTGCTATTGCTACAACCATGACTACTACTGCTTCTACTACTGCTACCGCTTATACTACTACTCCTCCTCCTACTACTACTATTGCAATAACTACTTTTACTACTACTACTACTACAACTACTGCTACTACTACTACTCTGACTGCTACTACTACTCTTACTACTACTGCTTATGCTACTAGAACTTCTACTAATGTCATTGCTACATCTTTTAGTACTACCACTACTTCTACTACCACTGCCACCACCACGACTGTGACTACATCTACTACTATGACTGCTACAACAACTACTACTACTAACCTAACTACTAAAACTATTACTACTACTAGAATTACTACTACTACTACTACAACTGCTACCACTTGTAGAAGTAGGTGTAGTAGTAGTAGCAGTAGGCATAATAGTAGTAATAGTAGTAGTTGAAGCCATAGTAGTAGTAGTGTTAGAGTAGTGTGAGAGTGGTAGTTCTAGTGGTAGTAGTAGTAATAGAAGTAGTGGTTGTTGTAGTAGCAATAGTAGTAGTTGAAGTTTTAGTTGTAGTAGTACAAGCAGTAGCAGCAGCAGCAGTAGTATTAGTAGAAAAAGAACTAGTAGTAGTAGTAGCAGTAGTAGTAGAAATAGTAGTAGTTGCAGTAGCAATAGAAGTTACAGTGGTAGTACAGTAGTTGTATTAGTAGTGATAGTAGCAGCTATTGTAGTAGCAGTAGTAGTAGCAGCAATAGTAGTATAAGTAGTAGTAGTAGGAGCAGCAGTGGCATAGTAGCAGCCGTAGCAATTGTTGTTGTTGTTGTTGTTGTTGTTGTTGTTGTAGTAGTAGTAGTAGTAGTAGCAGTAGTAGTAGTAGTAGTAGTAGCAGCAATAGCAGTAATAAAAGTATTAGTAGTAGTAGTAGTTGTAGCAGCAGCAGTAGCAGTAGTTGTAGCAAAAGCAGTAGTAGCAGTAGTAGCAGTTGTAGTAGTAGTTGTGGTCATAGCAATGCTAGTAGCAGTTGCAGTTATAGCAAAAGTAGTACTAGTTGAAGTAGCAGCAGTAGCACTAGTAGCCATTATTATAATAGTAGTAGTAATAATAGTAGCATTTGCAATAGTAGTAGTAGCAGTAGCAACAGCAGCAGCAGTAGTAGATGTAGTAGCAATGGTTGTAGTAGTAGTAGTGGCATTAGTAGTAGTAGTAGTAGTAGTAGTAGTTATAGCAATAGCAGCAGCAGTAGTAGCAGTAGTAGTACTAGCAGTAGTTGTCGTTGTAGTTGTTATTGTTGTTGTTGTTGTTGTAGTAGTAGTAGTAGTAATAGTAGTTATTGCTATAGTAGTAGTAGTAGTAGCAGAAGTTGTTGTCATTGCAGTAGAAGTTGCAACTGCATTTGTAGTTGTAGTAGTAGTCACAACAATAGTACTAGCAGTATTAGTAGCAGTTATAGTAGCAATAGTTATAGTAGTAATTGTAGTAGCAGCCGCATCAGCATCAGCAGTAGTAGTTGTAGAAGTAGTAGTACTAGTAGAAGTAGAAGTAGTAGTAGTAGTAGTAGAAGTAGTAGTAGTAGTAGTAGTAGTAGTAGTAGTAGTAGTAGTAGTAATCATAGTAGTAGTGGTAGTAATAGTAGTAGGACTAGGAGTAGTAGTAGCAGGACTAGTAGTGTAGTGGTGGTGGGAGTGCCAGTAGCACCTGTTGCAGTCAGAGCAACAGTGGTGGTAGAAGAAGTAGTAGTAGTAGCTATTGTAGTAGTACGCGTAGCAGCAGTAGCAGTAGTAGCAGTGTCTATAGTACTAGTAGTAGTAATAGTAGTAGTAGTAGCAGCAGTAGTAGTATATTAGCTGAAGAAGAAGTAGTAGTAGTAGCATAAGTAGTGGTAATATGATAACTAGTAATAATTGTAGTAGTAGCAGTAGCAGCAGTTGTAGTTGTAGTAGAAGTATTAGTAACAATAGTTTCTATAGTAGAAGTAGTAGTTGTAGTAGCAATAGTAGTCATAGTTGTAGTCTTAGCAGAACTAGTAATAGTATGAAAAGTTATAGTTGGAGCTGTAGTTGCTATAGGACTTGTTGAGTAGTAGTAGCAGCAGTAGCAGAAGTAATAGTAGCAGTCATAGCAGTAGTAGCTATAGTTGCAGTAGCAGTAGTAGTGGAAGTAGAAGTAGTTGTGCTGAAGCAATTATCGTAATGGGTTGCAGTCGCAGTAGTTGTAGTAGTAGTAGTACTAGTAGTTATAGTTGTGGTTGTAGTAATAATAATAGTTGTAGTTGTTGTAGTAGAAGTGGTATTAGTAGCAGCAATTATAGTTGTAGTTATAGTAGTAGTAGTCGAAGGAGGAGGAAGAGGAGTTGTACTAGTAGTCGTACTAGTAGTAATAGTAGTAGTAGTAGTAGTAGTAGTAGTAGTAGTAGTAGTAGTAGTAGTAGTCATTATTATTGTTGTTGTAGTAGTTGTAGTTGTTGCAGTAGTAGTAGCAGTAGTAGTAGTCGTGGTAGCAGAAGTAGTAGTTCTTGTTGTAGAAGTAGTAGTAGTCGTGTAGTAGTAGTTGTAGAAGTAGTAGAAATAGGGGAAGTAGTCGTAATAGCTATAGTAGCAATGGTAGTTGTAGCAATGGTACTAGTAGTAGAAGGAGTAGTAGTATTAGTAGTAGTAGTAGTATTAGTAGAAACAGAAGTAGTAGTTGTAGTAGTAGTAGTTATAGTAGTAGTAGCGGTAGTTTTAGTAGTAGTAGTAGCAGTAGTAGTAGCCGTTGTAGCAACAGTGTAGCTGTAGTAGTAGTAGTTGCAGCAGCAGTAGCAGTTGTAGCAATAGTAGCACTATAAGTAGTAATAGTAGTTGCAGGACCAGTAGTAGTAGTAGCATTAGTTGTGGTACTAGTAGTACTAGTAGTAGTATTACTAGTAGTAGTATCCGATGTAGCAAAAGTAGTAGTTGTAGAATCAGCAGCAGCAGAAGTAGTAAGTGTAGTAGTAGTAGCAATAGCTATAGGAGCAGCAACAACATTAGTTCTACTAGGAGTAGTACTAGTAGTGGTAGTAGTAGTAGCAGCAATAGTAGTAATAGTGGTAGCAATTGTAGTTGTAGTAGTAGTAGTATTTGTTGTAGTAGCAGTAGTAGTACTAGTTGCAGCCGTAGTTGTAGTAGTAGTCATAGTAGTAGCCGAACTAGTCGAAGTGGTTGTAGTAGTAGTACCAGCAGCAACAGCAGCAGTAGTAGTATTAGCAGCAGTAGTAGTACTAGTAATAGTTGTTGCAATAGTAGCAGTAGTAGAAGTATTAGTATTAGTATTAGTAGTAGCTGTGGAAGATGTAGTTGCAGTGGTAGTAGTAGTAGGTGTAGAGTTGTAGCAGTCATGGTTGTAGCAGTAGCAGTACTAGTAGTAGCAGCAGTAGTAATAGTAGCAGTAGTAGCAGTGTAGCAATAGTAGTAGTAGGAGTAGTAGTAGTAGCAGAAATAGCAGTACTAGTAGTAGTAGTAGTTAGTTGTAGTAGTAGTCATTGCTGTAGTAGTAGCAGCAGTAGTAGTAGAAGAAGTAGTAGCAGTAGAAGTAGCATCAGTAGCACTAGTAGCAATCATTGCCGTAGTGTTTGCAATAGTAGTAGTGTTTATAGTAGTAACAGTAGGAATAGTAGTAGTAGTGGTGGTAGTAGTAGCAGTAGTGGTAGCAGTAGTAGAAGTAGCAATAGTAGTTGTAACAGTAGTAGTGGTATTAGTAATAGTAGTAATAGTAGTAGCCGCATTGCTAGCAGTAGTAGTGTTAGTAGTAGTAGTAGTCATTATCGTTGTTGTTGTAGTACTAGTAGCAGAAGTTGTGGTAGTTGTTGTTGAAGTAGAAGCAGCACTCGTAGCCATACTAGTAGTCACAACAACAATTATAGCAATAGTAGTAGCAGTAATAGTAGCAGCATTAGTAGTAGCATAGCAGCAGCATCAGCAATAGCAGCAACAGTAGTAGTGGTAGTAGTACTAGTAGAAGTAGATGTTGTAGTAGTAGTAGTAATTGTAGTACCACTAGGACTAGTAGTAGTAGTAGTAATAGTATATTAGTAGCAGCAATAGTAGCAGTTGCAATAGTTGTAGGCATAGTAGTAGTACTTGTTGTTGTAGTAGTAGTACTAGTAGTAGTTGTAGTAGTAGAAGCAATAGTAGTTGTAATCGTAACAGAAGTAGTACTAGTGGCAGAAGAGTAGTAGTAGTTGTAGTAGTAGTCACGGTAACAGCAGTTGTAGTAGTAGTAGTAGAAGACGTAGCAGTAGCAGTAGTTGTAGTAGTTGTAGAAGTAGTAGCAGCAGCAGTAGTAGTACTTTGAGTAGTAGTAGTAGAAATAGTACTAGTAGAGGTGGTAGTTATTGTTGTTGTTGCTGCAGCAGTAGAAGTAGTTGTTGTAGTTGTGGTAGTAGTAGCAGTAGTGGTTATAGTAGTAGTTATAGTAGTAGCAGTAGCATTTGAAGAAGTATTATTCGTTGTTGTACTAGTTGTGTTGGTAGTATCAGTAGTTACAGTCGTAGCAATAGTAGTAAAAGTAATAGTAGCAACAATAGTAGCTGTAGCAGCAGCATCAGTAGTAATAGTAGTAGAAGCAGTAGTAGTTACTGTAATAACAGTAGTGATAGTGGTAGCAGTAGCCGCGATAGTAGCAACAGTAATAGTAATAACAGTAGTTGTTATATTAGTTGTGGTAGTAGTAGCTATAGTCGTAGTAGTAGTTTGAGAAATACCGAAGTAGTAGTAGTAGTAGTAGTAGTTGCAGCAATAGTAGAAGTAGTTGTAGTCGTGATAATACTAGTAGTTGTATTAGTAGCAGAAATAGAGTAGTAGCAGTAGCAATTGTCTTAGTAGCAGTATAGTATTAGTAATAGTGGCGGTGCAAGCAGCAATAGTAGTAGCAGTAGTAGTAGTACTAGTAGTAGCAGTAGTGGTGGTAGCAGTAATAGAAATGGTAGTGATAGTAGTAGTAGTAGTAGTGGTCGTAGTAGCAGCTATAGTAGTAGCAGTAGTAGTAACAGTAGTAGTCGTAGCAGTAGTAGTAGTAGCACTGATAGTATAAGTAGCTTTAGTAATAATAGTTGTAGTTATTGTAGAAAAAGTAGTGGTAGTAGTTGTAGTTGTAGTTGTAGTTATAGTAGTAGAAGCAATAGTAGCAGTTGTAATAGTTGTGGTGGTAATAATAGTAGTGGTAGCAGCAGTAGTAGTAGTAGCAGTGGTACTAATAGCAGCAGTAGTCGCAGTATAAGTAGCAGCAACAGTAGTAGTAGTTGAAGTAGTACTAGCAAAAGTAGTAGCAAGTGTAGGAAAAGCAGTAGCAGAAGCAGTAGTAATAGTAGTAGCAGTATTAGTAGTATTAGTGGTAGCAGAAGCAGCAGTAGTTGTAGTAGTAGGAGAAGTTAGAGGAGTAGCAGTAGTAGTAGCAACAATAGCAACAGTAGTAATTATTATAGTAATAGTAGTTGTTGTAGTAGTAGTAGCAGTAGTAGCAGCAATAGCAGCACTAGTAGTAGTAGCAATAGTAATAGCAGTAGTAGTAGGAGTAGGAGTAGTAGTATTATAAGTAGCAGTAGCGGTAGTAGTGCTAGTAGTAGTAGTGGTAGTAGAAGTAGTAGTCGTAGTAGTAGCAGTAATAGGAGTTGTAGGATTAGTAGGAGAACAAATAGTTGGAGTAGTGGTAGTAGCAATAGCAGTAGTAGTCATTGTAGAAGTTGTTGTACTAGTAGTGCTAGTACTAGTAGTAGTGATAGCAGCCGGGGTAATAATAGTAGTAGTAATAGCAGCAGCAACAGTAGAAGTAGTAGGCGCAACAGTAGCTACAGCTGTTGTTGTAGTGGATGTAGTTGTAGTAGTAGTAGTAGAAGGAGTAGTAGGAGTAGCAGTAGTTGTTGTTGTTTTGTAGTTGTAGTAGCAGTAGTCAAGGTAGCAGTAGTAGTAGCAGTAGTAGTATTAGAAGTATAACTAGTAGCAATAGTAGTACCAGTAGTAGCAATAGTAGCAATAGTAGCAATTGTAGTGTTGGTAGTATCAGCAGTAGTCGCAATAGTAGTAGTCGTAGTAGGAGCAGTAGCATTAGCTGTAGCGGTATTAGTAATAGTAACCGTAGTAGAAGTAGTAGCAGTAGTAGCAACAGTAGTATTAGTAGAAGTAGTATTAGTAGTAGAGTAGCGGCAGCGGTAGGAGTTGTACTTTTAGTAGTAGTTGCAGTAGTTGTAGTAGTAATATTAGTTTTAGCAGCAAAAGTAGGTGTACTAGTAGCTGCAGTAGTTGTAGTAGCAGCAGTAGTAATTGTAGTAGCAGTAGTTGTAATAGTAGTAGTAATAGTAGTAATCGAGACAGCGATAGCTGTAGTAGTAGTAGTAGTAGTGCTAGGGCTAATAGTAGAAGTACGAGTGGTAGTAGTAGGAGTATTAGACTTAGCAGTAGAAATAGCAGCTATAGCATCAGCAGTAGCAGCAGTAAAAGTAGTAGTAGTACTAGTACTAGTACTAGTTGCAGTAGTGCTAGTTGTAGTAATAGAAGCAGTGGTAGTAGCAATACTAGTAGTACAAGTACTAGTACTAGTAGTAGTAGTAGTAGTAGTAGTAGTAGTAGTAGTAGTAAAAGTTGTGTTAGAAGTAATAGTAGTGGTAGTAGTAATAGTAGTAATAGTAATTGTAATAGTAGTAGTAATAGTTTTAGTAGTAGTAATAGTAATAGCAATAGTAATAGTAATAGTAGTAGTAATACTAGCAGCAGAAGTAGTAGTAGTAGTAGTCATAGTAGTAGTAGCAGTAGTAGTAGTTGGAGTAGTAGTAGTAGGACTAGTAGGAATAGTAGTAGGAGTAGTAGTAGTAGTTGTTGTTGTTGTAGTTGCAATTATACTTGTAGTAGAAGTAGTAGTATTAGCAATAGTAGTTATTGTTGTTGTAGCAGTAGTGGTAGTAGCCGTAGAAGAAGCTGTATGAGTAGTAGTATTAGTAGCCATAGCATACGTAGCAATAATAGTAGTAATTGGTGTGGTAGTTGTTGTAGTAGTAGTAGTAGTAGTAGAAGTAGTAGCAGTAGTAGAAGTGGTTGTAATTGTAGTAGTTGTGGTCGAAGTAGCAGTAGCAGTAATATTAGTATTCGTAGGTGTAGTAGTAACAGTAGTAGTAGTAGTAGTAGTTGTTGTTGTAGTAGTAGTAGTGGTTGTTGTTGTTGTTGTTGTTGTTGTAATAGTTGTAGTAGTAGTAGTACAAGAGGAGTAATAGTAGTAGCAGTAGTACTAGTAGTATTAGGAGTAATCATAGTAGGGATAGTAGTAGTAGCAGTCATAGGAACCGGGGCCGGAGTAGGAATAATAGTTGTCATCGGAGTCAGGGTAGGACTACTAGTTGTTCTTGTAGTAGTAGAAGCTATAGTTCTTGTTGTAGTGGTTGTAGTAGAAGTAGTAGTAGTAGTAGTAATAGCAGTTGTGGTAGAAGTAGTAGTAATAGCAGTTGTGGTAGTAGCAGCAGCAACAGTAGCAACAATAGTAGTAGTAGCAGTAGTGGTAGTTGGGGTGGATGTAGTAGTGGTAGTAGTAGCAGGAGTAGTAGTAGGAGTAGGAGTAGGGGTAGTAGTAGTAATAATAGCAAGTGTAGTAGTAGTAGTAGTAGTCATAGTAGAAGCAATAGTAGGAGTAGGAGTAGGAATAGTTGTAGTAATAGTAGTACTAGTAATAGTAGTAGTCACAGCAGGAGTAATAGTAGAAGAAGTAGTAGTAGCGGGAGTAATAGTAGCAATTGTTGTTGTTGTCGTATTAGTAGTAGTATTAATAATAGTAATTGCAACAGTTGTTATTATAGCAGAAGCAGTAGCAGTCATATTAGTAGTAGTAGTAGTAGCAATTGTAGTAGGAATAGTAGTTGCTAGTTGGAGTTGTAGTAGCAGCAATCGCAACAGTAGTAGTAATATAAGTATTAATCACAGTAGTAGTAGTAGTAGTAGTATTCGTAGTAGTAATAGTAGAAGTGGTAGTTGTAGTAGCAGGAGTTGGAGTAGGTGTAGTCCTAGAAGTAGTGTTAGTAGTAGTAGGAGTTGTAGTTGTTGTAGCTATAGTATCATTAATAGTAGGAGTAAGAGTAGGAATAGCATTAGTCGTTTCAATAGTAGTAGTAGTAATAGTAGCAGTAGTAGCAGTAGTAGTAAGACTAGTAGTTTTGGTAGTATTATTAGTAGTAGCTGTACTAGTAGTATAAGTGATAGTAGGAGTGGAAGCAATTATTATTGTTGTAGTAGTAGTGGTAGTAGAAGTAGTAGCAGTAGTAGTAGGAGTAGTAGTAGTTGTAGTAGCAGAAGTTGTTGTTGTCATCGTTGTTGATGTAGAAGTAGTAATAGTACCAAGGGTTGTACTAGTATTAGTTGCATTTGTAGCAGTAGAAATAGTACTATTTATAGGATTAGTAGTATTAGAATTAGTAGTAGTAGCAATATTAGCAGCAGTAGTTGTAGTAGTAGTAGTTGGGCTTGCAGTAGTAGAAGTAGTAGTAGTGGCGATGGTAGTACTATTAGCAATAGTAGTAGTAGCAACAGCAGTAGTAGCAGTAGAGGTTGTAGTAGGAGTAGTAGGTGTAAGATCAGAAGTACTAGTAGGAGCAGAAGTAGTATTAGTGGTAGTACTTGGAGTATTAGTTGTAGTAGTAGTAGTAGTATGCATTGCAATAGTAGAAGCAGTAGTAGCAGTACTAGAAGCAGTAGTAGATGCAATAGTAGAAGTAGTAGTAGCAGTAGGAGCAGTACTAGAAGCAATACTAGAAGTAATAGTATTGCCAATAGCAATACTAGTAGTAGTAGTAGTCACAGTAGATTCAAGAAGAGTAGTTGTAGTAGTAGTAGAAGTAGTAGTTGCAGTAGTAGTTGCTTTAGTAGTAGTTGTAGCACTAGAAGTAGTATTTGGTGTAGCAGCAGGAGTAGCAGTTGGGGTAGTAGTAGTAGTAGTAGTAGTAGAAGTAGTAGTAGTAGTAGTAGTAGTAGTAGTAGTAGCAGTGGTAGTTGTTGTACTAGTAGGAGAAGAAGTAGTAGAAGTGGTAGCAGTAGGGGTAGTTGTAGTTGTAGCAGTAGGAGGAGGAGTAGTAGTAGTAGTAGTAGTAGTAGTAGTAGCAGCAATAGGAGAAGTTGTAGTAGTAGCACTAGTAGTAATAGTATTAGCAGTAGGAGTAGTTGTTGTAATAGTAGTAGTAGTAGTAGGAATAGTAGTAGTAGTAGTTGTTGTTGTAGTAGTAGTAGTAGTAGTAGTAGTCGTAATAGTAGTAGTAGTAGTAGTAGGTGTAATAGCAGTAGCAATAGTAGTAGTTGTAGGTGTAGTGGTAGTAGTATTAGTAGCAATCGTAGTATTAGTAGTAGTAATTGTAGTAGTTGTTGGAGTTGTAGCGGTGCTAGTAGTAGTAGTTGTAGTAGTAGTGCACTAGTAGTCGCATCAGCAGTAGTAGCAGTAGTAGTAAAAATGGTAATAGTAGCATCAGTTGGAGCAATAGTAGTAGTATTAGTAGTAGTGGCAGTACTAGTAGTAGCAGTAGCTGTAGCGAAGTTGTAGTAGTAGCAATAATAGTTGTAGTAACAGTAGTAGAAAAAGTAGTAGTAGTAGTGCTAGCAATAGTAGTAGCAAAAGTTGTGGTAGTACTAGTAGTAGAAGCAATTGTAGTAAAATTAGTGGCAGTAGCAGTAGAAGGAGTAGTAGTAATATTAGTAGGAGTAGCAGTTGTACTAGTAATAGTAGTAGCAGTAGCGGACATAGTAGTAGAAGCTGGAGTAGTAGTAGGGGTGGTAGTACTACTATTAGCAATAGTAGTAGTAGTAGCAAAAGTAGAAGTAGTAGCAATACTAGTAGCAGAAATTGTAGTAGGAGTAGTTGGTGTAGGAGCGGAAGTATTAGTAGGAATAGAAGTAGTATTAGTAGTAGTACTAGGAGTATTAGTGGTAGTAGTATGAGTAGCAATAGTAGAAGCAATAGTAGCAGTACTAGAAGCAGTAGTAGCCGTACTAGTGTTAGTAATAGGAGTAGTAGTAGTACCAGTAGCAACGGTAGTAGCAGTAGCCGTAGTAGTAGTTTCAACAATAGTAGTAGTAGTAGTAGAAGTAGTAGTTGCAGTAGTAGTAGTTGTTGTAGTAGTTGTAGCATTAGAAGTAGCACAAGGTGTAGTTGTAGGAGTAGGAGTTAGAGTTGCAATAATAGTAGTAGTAGTAGTGGTGGTGGTGGTGGTGGCAGTGGTAGTTGTTATACTAGTAAGAGATAGAGTAGTAGAAGTGATAGTAGTAGGACTAGTAGTAGTATGCATAGTAGTTGTTTTAGAAGTAATAGTAATAGCCGTAATAGTTTTGGTAGTGTAGTAGGTGTTGTAGTAGTAGTTTTAGTAGTAGCAGTAGTAGTAGGTGTAGTGGTGGTAGTACTAGTAGCAACAGTAGCTATAGTAGCATTGGTAGCAGTAGTTACAGTAGTAGAAATAGTTGTTGTACTAGTAGTAAAAGTAGTAGCAGTAGTCGTAGTAGAAGCAATTGTAGTAAAATTAGTGGCAGTAGTGGTAGAAGTAGTAGTACTAGTAGTAGCAGTAATAGTACAGGTAGCAATAGCAGTAGTTGCAACAGCAGTTTGTATTAGGAAAAGTTGAGTTATAGCAGTAGCCGTAGTAGTAGTAGTAGTAGTAGTAGTAGTAGAAGTAGTAGTAGAAGTAATAGTAGTTGTTGTAGCAACAACAACAGATGTAGTAGTAGTAGTTGTTGTAGTTGTAGCAGTAGTAGTAGCTATAGTAACTGTAGTAGCAAAAATAGTACTAGTAGTGGTTGTAGTAGTACTTGTTGAAGTGGTTGTTGCCATTATAGTAGGCGAATTAGTAGTAGCAGTAATAGGAGTAGTAGTAGTAGTCGGAAGAGAAGTAGTATAAGTTTTAGTAGAAGTAGTAGTTGTAGTAGCTATAACAGTGGTAGTAATAGTAGTAGTACTATCAGTAGCAGTAGCAGCAGTAGTAGTAGAATTAGTAGTAATAATAGTAGTACTGGTAGAAGTAGCTATTATTGTTGTTTTTGTTGTAGTAGTAGTAGTTGTTGTAGTTGTAATAGTAGTTGTTGTAGTAGTGGTTGTTGTTGGAGCTATAGTAGTAGAAGTGGTAGTCATAGTAGTAGTAGTAGTAGTAGCAATAGAGGTAGTGTTAGCAGAGCAGTAGTAGTTGTATCAATAGTACTAGGATAAGTAGTTGTAGTAGTAGTGGTGGTAGAAGTTGTTGTACTAGTAGTGTTAGTAGTAGCTGTAGTAGCAGTAGTAGCCGGAGTAATAATTGTAGTAGTAATAGCAATAGCAAGAGTAGAAGTAGTAGTCGCAACAGCTGCAGTAGCAGTTGTAGTAGTGGAAGTAGTTGTTGTAGCAGTAGCAGCAGTAGTAGGAGTAGTAGAACTAGTTGTATTAGTAGTAGCAGAAGAAGGAGTAGCAGTACTAGTAGTAATAGTAGAAGTAGTTTTGGTAGTAGTAGTAGTAGTAGTAGTCATGGTAGTAGTGGTAGTAGCAGCAGTAGCAATAGCAGTAGCAGTAGTGGTAGTTGTATTAGAATTATAACAAGTAGCAACAGTAGTAGTAGTAACAATTGTAGTATTAGTAGTGTCAATAGTAGTACCAACAGTTATTATAGTAGTAGTAGTAGTAGCCGTAGCGGCAGCGGTACTAGTAGTAGTAGCCGTAGCACAAGTAGTGGCAGTAGTAGCAGTGGTAGCAGTAGAAGCACTAGTAGTAGTAGTAGTAGTAGAAGTAGTACTAGTAGTAAACTAGCGATAGTAGTAGGATTTGTAGTTCTAGAAGTAGTTGCAGTAGTAGTAGTAATATTAGTTTTTGTAGCAAATGTAGGAGTAGTAGCGGCAACAGCAGTTGTAATAGCAGCAATAGTAGTAGTAATCATGGCAGCAGCCACTGTAGTAGTAGTAGTAGGAGTGCTGGGACTAGTAGTAGAAGTATGAGTAGTAGTAGGAGTATTAGACTTAGTAGTTGAAATAGTAGCCGCAGCATCAGCACTAGCAGCAGTAAAGGTAGTAGTAGTAGCAATAGTACTAGTTGCAGTAGTAGAAGCAGTAACGGTAGCAATAGAAGTTGAAGCTGTACTAGTAGTACAACTACAAGTACTAGTAGTAGAAGTATTAGTAAAAGTTGTGTTAGAAGTAATAGTAGTGGTAGTAGTAATAGTAGTAGTAATAGTACTAGTAGCAGTAATACTAGTAGCAAAAGTAGTAGTAGCGGTAGTAGTAGGAGTAGTAGTAGTAGTAGTAGTAGTAGTAACAGTAGTTGGAGTAGGAGTAGTAGTAGTAGGAGGAGTAATAGTAGTACTAGGCGCAGTAGTAGTAGTAGTAGTAGTAGTAGTAGTAGTAGTAGTAGTAACTGTACTAGTAGTAGAAGTAGTAGTAGTAGCAATAATAGTAGTTGTTGTTGTAGCAGAAGTAGTTGTAGTGCTATTAATAGGAGTAGCAGTGGTAGTAGCAGTAGCAGAAGCTGTATGAGTAGTAGTACTAGTAGCCGTAGCAAAAGTAGTATTAACAGTAACAGTTGGTGTGGTAGTTGTAGTAGTAGTAGCAGCAGTAGTAGAAGTAGTAGTGATTATAGTAGTAGTAGTCAAAGCAGCAATAGTAGTAATATTAGGATTTGTAGATATAGTAGTAATAGTAGTAGTATTAGTAGTAGTAGTAGTGGTGGTGGTGGTGGTAGTAGTAGTAGTAGTAGTTGTTGTTGTAATAGTAGTAGTAGTAGTAGTAGTAGTAGTAGTAGTACGAGTTGGAGTAGGAGTGGTGGTAGCAGTAGTAGTAGAAGTACTAGGAGTAGTCATAGTATGAGTAGTAGTAGTAGCAGTCTTAGCAACAGGGACAGGAGTAGGAATAGTAGTTGTTGTCGAACTAGGAGTCGTAATAGTAGTTGTCGTAGTAGTAGTAGTCGTAGTTCTTGTTCTTGTAGTTGTAGTAGGAGGAGTAATAGTACTAGTAGTAGTAGTAGTAGTAGATGTTGTTGTTGTAATAGTAGTTATAGCATTTGTCGTACTAGCAGTAGCAGCAATAGCAGCAATAGTAGTAGTAGCAGTAGTGGTAGTTGTGGTGGTGGTAGTAGTAGCAGGAGTAGTAGTGGGAGTAGGAGTAGGAGTGTTAGTAGTATTAGTAGTAATAATCATTATTTTTATTATAGAAGTAGTAACTGCACCAAGGATTGTACTAGTATTAGTTGTAGTAGTAGCAATAGACGCAGTACTATTAGTTGTAGTAGTAGTATTAGTAGTAGTAGTAGTAGTAATAGTATCAATAGTCGCAGTAGTAGAAGGAGTAGTAGTAGTTGGTCTTGTAGTAGTAGAAGTAGTAGTAGTGGTGGTAGTAGTACAATTAGCAATAGTAGTAGTAGTAGTAGAAGTAGAAGTTGTAGTAGGAGTAGTAGGTGTAGGAGCAGAAGTATTAGTAGCTATACTGGGAGTATTAGTAGTAGAAGTAGTAGTTGTATGACTAGCAACAATAGAAGCAGTAGTAGAAGTAGTAGTAGCAATACTAGTTGTAGTAATAGGAGGAGGAGTAGTAGTAGTAGTTGTAGTAGCAGTAGAGATACTTTCAAGAATATTAGTAGAAGTAGTAGTAGAAGTAGTAGTTGCAGTAGTAGTTATAGTACTAGTAGTTGTAGTAGTAGAAGTAGTATTAGGTGTAGCAGTAGGAGTAGGAGTTGGAGTAGTAGTAGTAATTGTAGTAGTAGTAGTAGAAGAAGTGGTAGTTGTTGTACTAGTAGGAGAAGGAGTAGTAGAAGTAGTAGCAGTTGGAGTACCAGTAGTAGTAGCAGTAGGAGTTGTTGTAGGAGTAGTAGTAGTAGCAATAATAGGATAAGTTGCAGTTGTTGTAGTTCTAGTCGTAGTATTAGCTGTAGGAGTAGTTGTAGTTGTAGTAGCAGTAGTAGTAGGCATAGTAGTAGTAGGAGTAGTTGTAGAAGTAGTAGTTGCTGTAATAGTAATAGTAGGTGTAATAGTAGTAGCAATAGTAGTAGTAGTAGGTGTAGTATTAGTAGTATTAGTAGCAGATGTAGTACTATTAGTAGTAATTATAGTAGTTCTTGGAGTAGTAGCAGTGCTAGTAGTAATAGTTGTAGTAGTAGTGTACTAGTTGCCGCAATAGCACCAACAACAGTAGGAGTAGTAGTAGTGGTAGTACTAGTAGTAGTAGTAGCGATAGTAGAAGTTGCAGTAGTAATAGTATTAGAAATAGTAGTTGTAGTAGTACTAGCAGCAGTAGTAGTAAAAGTAGCAGCAGTAGCAGTAGTAGAAGAAATTATAGTAAAATTTGTAGCAATAGCAATAGAAGAAGTTGTAGTAGTAGTAATAGTACCAGTAGCGACAACAGTAGTTGCAGTAGTAGTAGAAGTAGTATTAGTAGGCATAGTAGTTGTACTAATAATAGTAGTAGTAGTAGAAGAAGTAGAAGTAGTAGTAGTAGTGGTAGTAGTACTATTAGCAAAAGTAGTAGTAGTAGTAGAAGTAGAAGTAGTAGTAGTAGCAATAGAAGTTGTAGTAGGAGTAGTAGGTGTTGGAGCAGAAGTATTAGTAGGAACAAAAGTAGTATTAGTAATAGTATTGGGAGTATTTGTAGTAGCGGTATTAGTAGTATGAGTAGTAATAGTAGAAGTAGTAGTAGCAGTAGTAGTCTTAGAAGCAATAGTAGCAGTTCTAGTTGTAGTAATAGGAGTAGTTGTAGTACCAGTAGCAACAGTAGTAGCAGTAGTAGTAGTAGTACTAGCAACAACAGTTTCAAGAATGGTGGTAGCAGTAGTAGTAGAAGTAGTAGTTGCAGTAGTAGTAGTCGTTGTAGTTGTTGTAGAAGTAGAAGTAGTATTAGGTGTAGCAGTAGGAGTGGGTGTTGGAGTAGTAGTAGTAGTAGTAGTAGCATTCGTAGTAGTAGCAATGCTAGTTGTTGTATTAGTAGGAGAAGGAGTACTAGAAGTGGTAGTCATAGGAGGAGTAGTAGTAGTAGCAATAAGAGTTGTGGTAGGAGTAGTAGTTGTAGTAGCAATAGGAGAAGTTGTAGTGGTAGTAGTATTTGCAGTAGGAGTAGTTGTAGTAGTAGTTGTTGTTGTATTAGGCATTTTAATAGTAGGAGTAGTTGTAGAAGTAGTAGTAGTCGTCGTAATAGTAGTAGTAGTAGTAGGTGTAGTAGTAGTAATTGTAGTAGTTGTTGGAGTAGCAGCAGTGCTAGTAGTAGTAGTTGTAGTAGTAGTGTACTAGTAGCAGTAGCAACGGTAGTACTAGTACTAGTAGTAGTAAAAATAGTAGTAATAACATCAGTTGGAGCAATAGTAGTTGTAGTAGTAGTAGTAGTGGAAGTACTAGTAGTAGCAATAGCTATAGTAGAAGTCACAGTAGTAGCATTAATAGCAGTAGTAACTGTAGTTGAAATAGTAGTAGTACCAGTAGTAGCAGTAGTAGTAGAAGCAATTGTAGTAAAATTAGTGGTAGTAGTAGTAGAAGTAGTAATAGTAGTAGTAATAGTGCTAGTAGTAGCAGCAGTAGTAGCAGTAAGAGTAGCAGCAGAAGTAGTAGTAGGAAAAGTTGAGTTGTAGCAGTCACTGTAGTAGCAATAGAGTAGTAGTAAAAGTAATAGCAGCGGTTGTGGTAGCAGTAGGAAAAGTAGTAGTAGTTATTGTTGTAGCTGCAGCAACAGATGTAGAAGTAGTAGTAGTAGTAGTAGTAGCGGTAGTAATTGTAGTGGTTGTAGTAGCAGTAATAGTAGTAATAGTAGTTGTAGTAGTAGCTGTAGAAGTAGTTGTAGCCATTGTAGTTGTGGTAGTAGTAGTAGTAGGTGAAGTAGTAGTAGTAGTACTAGTAGTAGTAGGTGTGAGAGAAGTAGTATTAGTAGTAGTAGAAGCAGTAAAAGAGTATTAGTTGTAGTATCATAGTGGTAGTAATAATAGTTAATTGCATCAGTAGTAGTCGTCGAGGAGGATAAGTGGAGAAGTAGTATATTAATAGCTGTTACTAGTAGCCAGTTATTGTTGTTTGTCCTAGTAGTTGTTTTTATTGTTGTAGTAGTTTTTTGTAGTTAGTAGTGGTTGTTGTAGTTGCTGTAGTAAGTTGCTGTAGTTGTAATAGTAGTAGGAGTTAGAGGCAGTTTAGCAATCGCAGAGTCCTCGTATTAACGTCGTAGTAGCTAGAGTTCGTAGTTGTTGTAGTAGTAGTAGTAGCAGTAGCAGTCGTAGTCGTCGTCGTAGAAGTTGTTGTACTAGTAGGTTAGTAGTAGCAGTAGTTGCCAGTATTAGACGTGGAGTAAGAGGAGTAGTACACTAGTTGTAGTAATAGAAGTAGTAGTCGCAACAGTAGCAGCAGCAGTTGTAGTAGTTTTGGTAGTTGTAGTAGTATTAGTAGTCGCAGTAGTAGGAGTAGTAGTATTAGTTATATTAGTTGTAGTAGAAGAAGGAGTAGCTATAGTAGTTGTAGTATTAGTTGCAGTTTTGGTAGTTGAAGTAGTAGTAATAGTCGTGGTAGCTATAGTAGTAGCAGCAGTTGCAACAATAGAAGCAGTGGTAGTAATAATATTAGGAGTATAACTCGTAGCAACAGTAGTAGCCGTAGTAGCAGTAGTAGCAATTGTAGTATTAGTAGTATCAGTAGTAGTAACAACTGTAGTAGTAGTAGCAATAGCAATAGCAGCAGTGGTAGCAATTGTAGTAGTAGTAGCCATAGCAGAAGTAATAGCAGCAGTAGTAGTAGTAGTTATAGAAGTAGTAGCAGTATTAGCAATAGAAGAAGTACTACTACTAGTAGAGTAGTAGTAGTAGTAGCAGTAATATTAGTTTTAATAGCCAAAGTAGGAGTAGTAGTAGCAGCAGCAGTAGTAATAACGGAAGCAATAGTAGTAATAGTAGATGTAGTAGTAATAGTAATCGCGACTGCAGCCGCAATAGTAGCAGTAGTAGGAGTGCTAGGAATAGTAGTAGTAGTTGGAGTATTAGACTTAGTAGTAGTAGTAGCAGCCGCAGCATCAACAGTAGCAGCAGTAGAAATAGTAGTAGTAGCATTAGTATTAGTTGCAGTAGAAGAAGTAGTACCAATAGCAATAGAAGCCATAGTTGTACTTGTAGTGCAAATACTAGTAGTAGTAGTAGTAGTAGTAGTAGTAGTAGTAGAAGTAATATTATAAGAAATAATAGTAGTGGTAGTAATAGTAATAGTAATAGTAGTAGTAATACTTGCAGCAAAAGTAGTAGTCGTAATAGTAGTAGTAGCAGTAGCAGCAGCAGCAATAGTAGTAGTAGTTGGAGTAGTAGTAATAGTAGTAGTCATTGTAGTAGTAGTAGCAATTGCACTAGTAGTAGAAGTAGTAGTAGTTGCAATAATAGCAGTTATTGTTGTAGCAGTAGCTGTTGTAGTGGTATTAATAGAAGTAATAGTTGTAGTAGCCGTAGCAGAAGCTGTATGAGTAGTAGTTGTAGTAGTAGTAGCAGCAGTAGCTGAAGTAGTAGTAATTATAGTAGAATTAGTCGAAACAGCAGTGGTAGAAATATTAGTATTCATAGGTGTAGTAGTAATAGTAGGAGTAATAGTAGTGGTAGTTGTATTAGTAGAAGTAGTAGTAGTAGCAGTAGCAGTAGTATTAGTAGTAGTAGTAGTAATATGAGTTGGAGTAGGAGTAGTAGTATTAGGTGTAGTCATAGTATGAGTAGTAGTAGTATCAGTCATAGGATTAGGGGCGGCAGTAGGAATAGTAGTTATTATTGGAGTAGGAGTAGGAATAGTAGTAGTCGTGGTATACTAGTGCCGGTAGTTCTTGCTGTAGTAGTTATAGTAGCAGTAGTCGCAATTGTGGTAGTAGTAGAAGCAGCAGAAGCAACAATAGTAATAGTAGGAGTAGTGGTAGTTTTGGTGGTAGTAATAGTAGTAGTAGCAGTAGTAGTAGGAGCACGAGTAGTAGTAGCAGTCGTACTAGTAGTAATTGTAGTAGTAGTCATAGAGGAAGTAGTAGGAATGGTAGTAGGAGTAGTTGTAGTAGTAGCAATAGGAGAAGTTGTAGTACTAGTAGTACTAGTAGTAGTATTAGCTATAGGAGTAGTAGTAGCAGCTATAGTAGTAGGAGTAACAGTAGGAATAGTAGTAGTAGTAGTAGTAGTAGTAGTAGTAGTTCTAGTAGTAGTCGTAATAATCGTAGCAGTAGTAGCAATAGTAGTAGCAGTATTAATAGTAGTAATTGTAGTAGTAGTAGCAGTAGCAATAGTAGTAATTGCAATAGTAGTAGCAGTAGTAGCAATAGTAGTAGCAGTAGCAATAGTAGTAGTTGTTGTAGCAGCAGCAATAGAAGTAATACAAGTTTTAGTAGTAATTGTAGTAACAGGGGTAGTAGTATTAGTCGTGGCAACTGCAGCAGTAGCAGTAATGTCCATAGTAGTAGTTGCAGTACTTGCAGTAATAGAAGCAACAGCAGCAGCAGCAGCAGCAGTAGTAGTAGTAGTTGGTCTAATATTAGTAGTAGTAGTAGTAATAGTAGTTGTTGTAGCAGCTGTAGTTGTAGTTGTAGTAGTAGCAGTAGTATTAGCAGAAGTTGTTGTAGCGAATGTCGCAGCAGTAGTAGTAGTAGGAGCAGTAGCTGTAGTTGGAGTAGTAGTTGTAATAGTTGTAATCGTAGTAGCAGCAGTAGTAGTGATAGTAGTAGTAGTAGAAGCAACAGTTGTACTAGTAGAACTAGCAACTACAGTAGTAGTAGTAGTAGTAGTAGTCATAGAAGTAAGAATTGTTATAGTTGGAGTAGTAGCAGTAGTAGTAAGAGTCAAAGTGTTAGGAGGAGGAGTTGTAGTAGTACTAGTAGTAGTAGTAGTAGTCGTCGTCGTAGTAGTAGTAGTAGTAGTAGTAGTTGTTGTTGTTATTGTAGTAGTAGTGGTGGCAGTAGTAGTAGTCACAGTAGCAGTAGTAGTAGTAGCAATAGTAGTAGTGGCAGTAGTTGTAGTAGTAGTAGAAGTTGTGGTAGTAGCAGTAGTTGTAGTAGTAATGGTAGTGGGTGTAGTAGTTGTGTCATCAGCATCAATAGTAGTAGTAGTAATAATAATAGTAATACCTGTAATAGTAGAAGCAGTAGTACTTGTAGCAGTAGTAGTTGTGGTAGTAGAATTAGTAGCAATAGTGGCTCTAGTAGTAGTAATATTAGTGGCAATAGGTGTTGTAATAGTAGTAGTGGTAGTAGTAATAGTATTAGTAGTAGTAGTGATTGTAATTGTTGTAGGAGTACTAGTAGTACAAGTACTTGTAGATGTACAAGTAGTGTAGTACTTGAAGCAGTAGCAGTAGTAGGAGTACTGGCAGCGATAGTTGTAGTAGTTGTAGTGGTTGTAGTAGTAGTTGCAGCAGCAACAAATGTTATAGTAGTACTAGTAGTAGTAGTAGTAGCAGGAGTACTAGTAGTAGCAGCAATAGCAGCAGAAGTAATAATAGTAGTAGCTGCAGCAGAAGTAGCAGCAGTAGTAGTAGTGGTAGTAGTAGCAGCAATAGAAGTAGTAGAAGTTGGAGTAATAGTAGTAGTAGTAACTGGAGTAGTAGTAGGAGTTGTAGTAGGAGTTGTAGTAGCAACAATAGTAGTTGTAGTAGTAGTTGTTGTTGTTGTCATTGTAGTTATAGTCAGAGGAGTAGTAATGTAGTAGTAGTGGTATGAGTAGCAGTCGTAGTAGTAGTAGTAGTACAAGTAGTAGTAGTGGTAGTGCTGTAGTATTAGCCGAAGCCGTAGCTATAACAATAGTATTAGAAGTAGTTGTTGTAATAGTGGTAGTTGTTGTTGTTTTAGTAGCAGTTGTTGTAATAGTAGTAGTGGCAAAAGTAGTAGGTATAGTATTAGTAGTAGAAGTAGTAGTTGTAATAGTAGTAGTTGTTGTTGTTGTAGTAGCAACAGTTGTTGTAGTAGAGGTAGTAGAAGAAGCAGTAGCTATAGTAATAGTAGTAGAAGTAGTAGTTGTAATAGTAGTAGTTGTTGTTGTAGTAGTACCAGTTGTTGTTATAGTAGTTGTAAACTCAACAGTCGTAATAGTAGTAGTAGTAGCCCTAGTAGAAGTCATAGTTGTAATAATAGTCATAGTAGTAATATTAGAAATAGTAGTTGTTGTAGTAGAAGAAGAAGTAGTAGTTATTTTAGTAGCAATTGTGCTAGTCGCAGTAGCAGCTGTAGTAGTAGAAGTACTAGTTGTAGGGGTAGTAGTACTAGTAGTAGTGTACCAGTAGGAGCAGTAGTAGGAGTAGTAGAGGTAGCAGTAGTAGTAGAAGCAGTAGCAGTAGTAGTAGGAGTACTAGTAGTAGTGGTCATTGTTCCAGCAGCAGCAGCAGTAGTAGTAGTTGCAATAGTAGTAGAAGTAGTAGTTGTTGTCGTTGTTGTTGCTGTTGTATTAGTTGTTGTTGTTGTAGTAGTAGTAGTAGTCATAGTAGAAGTTGCAATAGTGATAGTGGTAGTGGCAATAGTGGTTGTACTAGTAGTAGTAGCAGTAGTAATAGTAGCAGAAGTAGTAGCCGGGGTAGTAGAAGTAGCCCTATCAGTAGCAGCAGCAGCAGCAGCAGTAGTAGTAGTTGTTGTAGTGGCATTAGTTGTAGCAACAGTAGTAGTAGTTATTGTTAGAGCAGTAGCAGTATTAGTCTCAGTTGTAGTAGCAATAGTCACAACAACTGTAGTTGTTGTAGAACTAGTAGTAGCGGCAACAGCAGCAGTAGTAGTAGTGTTGTAGTAGTAATAGCCGTAGTAGCTGTAATAGTACTAGCTGTAGCAGTCATTGTAGCTGTTGTTGTGGAAGTAGTCAAAGTAGTAGTAATAGTAGTAACTATAGCAGTAGTAGCTGTCGTAGTGGCAGAAGCAGTAGTAGTAGCAATAGTAGTAGTACTGGTAGTAGCGGTGGCTATAGTAGTAGTTGTTATAGCAGCAAAATCGATAGTAGCAGTAGTAGTTGTTGTAGTAGTAGTAGCAGTAGTAGTAATAATGGTAGCTGTAGTAGTAGTAGTTACAGTCGTAGTAGTGGTAGCAGTAGCAGTAGTTGTAGTCGTTGTAGTAGTCGCAGTAGTAGTGGTAATAGTAGCAGTGATAATCACAGTACTAGTAGCAGAAGTAGTAGAAGTCGAAAAAGAAGTAGTTGTAGATGTAGCAGCAGTTGTAGTAGTAATAGCAGCATTAGTAGTAGTAGTATTAGTAGTAGTAGTAGTTGAATTAGTAGTAGGAGCAGCAGTTGTAGCAGTAGTTGCAATAGTAGAAGTCGTAGTAGTAGTTGTAGCAGTATCAGTAGTAGTAGGAGTAGCAATAGTAGTTGTTGTAGTAGTGGTGGCAGTAGGAGTAGCAGTAGCTGTAGCAATGGTAGTAGTAGCAAGAGTAGTTGTAGCAGTAGTAACAAAAGTTGTAATTACAGTGGCAACAGCTGTAATCATAGTAGCAGTAGTAGTATTAGCCATAGTAGTTGTTGTTTGAGAAGTAGTATTAGTCATCATTGTAGTAGCAGTAGTCGCAACAGTAGCAGTAGAAGTAGTAGCAATCTATCTGCAGTTGCACTAGTAGAAGTAGTAGCTGTAGTAGTAGTAGTAGAAGCAATAGCAGTAGTCGTAGTTGTTGTAGTTGTAGCAGGAATCCTAGGAGTAGGAGAGGTAGTAATACTTGTTATTGTTGGAAAAGTAGCAGTAGTTGTTGTTGTAGAAGCAGTAGCAATATAGTTATATTAGTAGTAGTGGCAGCAGTAGAAGTTGTAGGAGATGTAGTAGTAGTAGTAGTAGAAGAAGTAGCAGTAGTAGCGAGAACAGTATCAACAGCAACAGTAGTAGTAGTTGTTGTTATAGTAGTAGCAGTTGTAGCATTAGTAGTAGCATTAGTAGTAACAGTAGTAGCATTAGTACTAGTAGTTGTAGTACCAACAGAAGGAGTAGTAGTAGAAGTAGTAGTAGGACTAGTAGTAGTAGTAGAAGTAGTAGCATCAACAGTAGTTGTAGCAGTAGTAGTCGTCATAGTAGTAGTAGGAGCAATAGTAGTAGTAGCAAAGTAGTTGTAGTTGTTGTAGTTCCAGTAGTAATAGCAGCAGTAGTAGTAGAAGTAGAAGTAGAACGAGTTGTAGCACAACAGTAGTAGTAGCAGTAGCAGCTGTAGTAGTAGTTGTACTAATAGTGGTAGCAGTTGTAGCAGTCGTAGTAGTAGTAGTTGCAACAGTAGTAGTAGTTGTACTAATAGTGGTAGCAATTGTGGCAGTCGTAGTAGTCGTAGTTGCAGCAGCAGCAGTAGTCGCAGCATTAGTGGCAAAAGTAGCATTACAAGTGGTAGTAGTAGTAGCAGCAACAATCGTAGTAGTACTAATAGTAGTAGTAGTAGTAGTACCAGCAGCAGTATTAGAAGAAGTAGCAGTTGCAGTAGTAGTAGTAGTAGTAGTAGTAGTAGTAGTAGTAGTAGTAGTAGTAGTAGTAGTAGTAGGATTAGGAGTAGTAGCAGTAGTAGTAGCAGAAGTACAATTAGAAGTTGTAGTAGAAGCCGTAGCTATAGTAGCAGAAGCAGCAGTAGTAGTAGTATTGGTAGAAGTAGTAGTAGCAGCAGTAACCGTGGTGGTAGTAGCATCAATTGGATCAGTAGTAGTAGTTGTTGTAGCAGCAACAGTAGTATTGGCAGTTGTCCTAGTAGTAGTAGCAGCTGCAGGAGTATTAGCAGTAGCATCATTAGTGGTAGCATTAGTAGTAGTAACAGTAGTAGTAGTTGTAGCCATAGCAAGAATAGTAGAAGTAGCTGTAGTAGTATTAATAGTCATAGTAGTATTAGCAAAAGTAGGAGTAGCAACAGTAGTAGTAGTATTTCTAGTTGTAGTAGTAGTAGTAATAGTAATAGTAGTACAAGTAGTAGTAGTGGTTGTAGTAGTAGTAGCAGGTGATGTTGTTGTAGTAGTGGTAGTAGTAGCAGCAGAAGTAGTAGTAGCAGGTGATGTTGTTGTAGTAGTGGTAGTAGCAGCAGCAGAAGTAGTAGTAGCAGTAGTAGCTGTAGTAGTTGTAGTAGCAGTAGTCGTAGTAAGTGTTGTAGTAGAAGAAGCAGTAGTAGTGGCTGTAGTCGCCACTGTAGAAGTTGTAGGAGTAGCAATACTAGTACCTGCAGTAACAGTAGTTGTAGTACTAGTAGTTGTACTTGCATGAGCAGTAGTACGTGTAGTAGCAATAGTACTAGTAGGAGTAGTAGCAATAGCAGAAGTAGCAACAACAGCAACAGTAGTAGTAGCAGTAGTGGTATTATTTGTATCAGCAATCATATTATTAGTAATAGTAGTGGTAGTAGTAGCAGTAATAGCAGTAGCAGTAGTAGTTGTTGTTATTCCAATAGTGGTAGCCGCAGCAGTTGTTGTTGTTATAGTAATAGTAGTAGCAGTATTTGCACAAATAGCAGCAACAGTAGTAGTAGTCGTTGTAACAGCAGTAGTAGTAATAGAAGTAGTAGTAGCAATACTAGTTATTGTTATAGTAGTAGTGGCAGCAGCAGTAGTAGTAGCAATAGTAGTAGTTGCAGTAGTAGTAGTAGGAGAAGTCGTAGTGGTAGTAGTAGTAGTATTAGCAACAATCGCAACAAAAGTAATAGTGGCAGTAGCAATAGGAGTAGCAGTAGAAATACTAATAGTAGCAGTAGCAGTAGTTGTAGTAGTAGCAATAGTAGTAGTAAGATAAGTACTAGGAGGAGGAGTAGTAGTAGTAGGAAGATAAGTAGTAGGAGCAGTAGCTACAGTAGTAGTAGTAGTAGTAGTGGTGGTGGTGGTAGTAGAAGCACCAGCAATAGCAATAGTAATATCATTAGTAGTACTAGCTGCATTAGTGGTAAAAGTAATAGTAGTAGTAGTAATAGCATTAACAGCAACAACATAGTAGTAGTAGAAGTAGCAGCAGCAGCAATAGTAGTAGTAGTAGTGGTAGCAGTAACAACAACAGCAGCAGTAGTAGTAGTGGTGGTGGTGGTACTAGTAGTAGTAGTAGGAGCAGTAGTAGTCGTAGCAGTAGAGGTAGTAATAGTAGGAGAAGTCATAGTAGTAGTAGTAGTATTGGCAATAGTTGTAGTAGTAATAGTAGAAGAAGTAGTAGTAGTAGCAAAAGTAGCAGTTGTAGTAGTAAAAATAGTAGTAGTAGTAGTAGATGCAGCAGCAGTAGTTGCAGCAGTAGTTCCAGCAGTAGTAGTATAAGTAGTAGGAGTAGTAGTAGTAGTAGTAGGAGTAGTAACTATAGTAGTACTATTAGTAGTAGTTGTAGTAATATTAGTAGTAGTAGCAGCAACATTAGTGCTAGAAGCAGTTGTAGTTATAGCCGGGGTAGTAGTGGTAGAAGTAGCAGTAGTTGTTGTTGTAGCAGCATCATTAGTAGCAGTAGTAATAGTAGTTGTATCAGCAATAACAGTAGCAGCAGTAGCAACAGCAACAACAGCAATAGCAGCAGCAGTAATAGTAGTAGTAATAGTAATAGTAGCATTAGTAGTGACAGCAACAACAACAACAGTATGGTAGTAGTAGTTGTTGTTGTAACAGTAGTAATAACATTAGTAGCTACAGTAGTAGTAGTAGTAGTAGTAGCATATTAGTAGTAGTAGTAGTAGTAGTAGCAACAACAATAGTAGTGACAGTGGTAATAGTAGTATTACTAGCAGCAGTAGCAGTAGTAGTAGTAGTGGTGGTGGTGGTAGTAGTAGTAGTAGGCATTGAAGTTGGAGTAGGAGTACTAGCAGTAACAACAGCAGCCGTAGTAGCAGTAGTAGTTGTAGTAGTAGTAGCAGTCACATTAGTAGTAATTGTAGCAGCTGCAGCAGCATTAGTAGAAGTAGTAGTACTAGTATAGTAGTTCGTAGAATTAACTGGTAGTAGTTGTAGTAATAGTAGTATGTAGTAGTAGTAGTAGCAACAGCAGTTCTAGCAGTAGTAGTAGTAGCAATAGTAGTACTAGTAGTACTTGTAGTGGTAGCAGTAATAGCAGTAGTAGCAACAGCAGTAGCAGCAACAGTTATAGTACAAGTAGTTGCAGTAATAGCAGTAGCAGTAGTAGTAGTAGTAGCAACAGCAGTAGCAACAGCAGCAGTAGTAGTAGTAGTAATAGTAGTAGTAGCTGCAGCAATAGTAGTAGTTGTAGTAGTTGTAGTAAAAGTAGTAGTAATTGTTGTGATAATAGTGGTAGCAGTAGTGGTAGTAGTAGTAGCAACAGTAGCGATAGTAGTAGTAATAGCAGTTGTAGCGATAGTAGCAGCAATAGTAGTTACTGCTGTTACTTCAATTGCTACTGTTACTACTACTCCTCCTCCGACTCCAACTGCTACTCCTACTCGTAATACTGCTATGAGTACCACTACTCCTAATTCTACTAATACTACACCTACTACTACTGCTGCTACTGCTACTGCTACAGCTACTACTATTACTACTAATACTACTACTGTTACTACAACCTCGACTACCACAACTCCTACTACTACTACTATTACTCCTAATCCTGCTACTACTACTACTCCTACTGCTACTACTGCTACTACTACTCCTACTCCTACTTTTGCTATTGCTATTATTGCTACTACTACAACTACTACTATTTCTATGACTACTCTTACTCCAACTTGTACGACTACTACTATTAAAACTAGCAATAGTATTACTACTGCTACTAATGCTGCAACTATCACTATTATTGCTGATGTTGCAACTATCACTACTACTGCTGCTACTACTACTATTATCACCAGTTATAACCACTATTCCTCCTCCTACTACTTCTACTACTATTACTACTACTACTACTACTACTACTACTACTACTACTACTACCACCACTACAACTACCAGTGCTACTGCTGCTGCTACTACTACAACAACAACCACTACTAGTACCACTACAGCTACTTCTACTATTGCAACTACTACTCCTTCTCCTACTCCAACTCCAACAGCTACTTCTACTCCTACTACTACTACTAGTACCACTACTCAAACTACTACTACCCCTACTACTACTGCAGCAACTATTACTATTACTATTACAATTACTACTACTAATGCTACTAGCATTATTATTATTACGACTACTACTACTACTATTAATGCTACAACTACAAGTGCTATTGCTACTGCTATTCCCACTTTTACCCCTACGACAACTATTACTACTCCTACTCCTAGTACTACTACAACAACTATTACTACTATTCTCGTACAATTGCTACTAGTACTCCTATTTCTACTACTACTACTATTACTAATACCACAACTACAATTGCTACTATTACTACTATTACTAATACCACAACTACAATTGCTACTATTACTACTACTTCTACTACTTCTACTGTTGTTGCTTCAACTACTACTACTATAACTATTATTACTACTACTAGTACTACTATTACTACTATTGCTATTGCTACTAATACTTCTACTATTACTACTGTTGTTGATGTTGCTGCTACTACAAGTACTCCTACTACTGCTACCACTACTACTACTTCTACTACTACTACTACACCTACTACTACAACTACTTCTGCTGCTGCAACTACTACTTCTACTACTCGTACTATTGCTACTACTACTCCTACTCCGACTCCAACTACTGCAACTACTACTACTACTCCTACTCCTACTCTACTACACCTACTCCTACTACTACTCCTACTACTACAACTACTACTTTACTAGTACAACTGCTACTACTACTACTCCTACAACAACAACTACTACTACAACAACAACTACTACTCTTACTACTAATACCACAACTACAACTACAACTACTACCACTACTACCACTACTACTTCTATTACTACTACTGTAGCAGCTGCAGTTGCTGGTACTACTACTATTACTACTACTAATGCTGCTGCTCCTACTCCTAGTCCAACTCCTACTGCTACTATTAGTACTAATACTGCTGCAACTACCGCTACTACAATAACAACTACCTCTACTACTACTCCTCCTACTTCTATGACAACTACTACTACTCTCACTCCAACTACCACTACTATTACTACTAGTCCTACTGCTACTAGTACTCATAATGCTATTAATATTGCTGCTATTACTACTATTATTATTACTACTCTGACTATTACTCGTGTTGCTCCTACTAGTGGTATTACTACTTCTGCTAGTACAACACTACCACTGCTGCTATAGTACTACTACCACAGCTACTACTACTACTACTCTCACTCCTCCTACTACTACTATGACTACACCTACTACTACTACTACTCATAATACTACTACTACATCTCCAACTACAACTACTATAATTACTACTATTGCTGCTACAACTATTACTACTACCGCTACTCCTACTGCTACAACTATAGCTACTACTAGTCCTATTACTACTACTACTATTGCTACTACTACTACTATTACTGTGACTCCTACAACTACTACTACTGCAACTGCAACTACTGCTGCAACAACAACTACTGCTACTACTACTAGTACATTTCATACTACTACTACAACTACTCCTCCTACTGCCACTACTAGCGCTACTACTACTACTATTATGACTACTACTACTATTGCTACTACTACTACAACTACTTCTACTCCTACTACTACTACTAGTGCTATTGCTAGTCATACCACTACTGCAACTACTACCACTACTACTATTACTACTACTACAACTACAACTGTTACTATTACCACTACTACTTCAACTGTTACTACTACCACTACTACAACTAATGCTCTTACAGCTACTATAATTGCCACTGCTACTACTACTACAACTACTACTGCAACTCTTGCTGCTAATACTACAACTATTACAGCAAGTACTTCTGCTACTGCTACTTCTACTATTACTATTACTATTACTGTTGTAGCTGCTACTGCTACTACTACTACTACAACAACAACAACCATTGCAACTACTACTACTACTACTGCTACTATTACTACTACTACTACTATTACTCCTACTCCTACTACAACAACAACAACTACTACTACTACTACTATTACTCCTACTGCTATTGCTACTACTACTACACTACTACTGCTACTAATATTACTACTACTATAAATACTAGTATGGCCACTACTCCTACTACTACTACAGCGAATACTACTACTACTACTGTCTCCACTGTTACTCCTCCTATTCCTACTACTGCTGCTCCTAGTACTACAACTACTAATACTACTCCTACTACTGCGACGACTACTACTATAGCTACTACTACTACTGCAACTACTACTACTACTGCAACTACTACTACTACTGAAACTACTACTACTACTGTGACTACTGCTCCTACTACTACTACATCTACTGCTACTACTATCGCTTTTGCTACTTCGGCAGCTAAACTACTACTGCTACTGCTACTACTACAACCACTCCTACTACTTCTTCCACTATTCCTTCTACTGCTACTATTGCTATGACTGTTAATACTACTACTACTACGATTGCTACTAATACTACTGTTGCTACTTCTACTATTACTGTGACTACTACTACAATTGCTACTACTACTACTATTTCTTCTACTACTTTCTACTAATACTAATGTCACTACTACTACTACAGCTGCTAATACTACTACTACAAATACTAGTATTGCCACTACTTCTACTACTACTACTGCAAATACTACTACTACTACTGTCTCCACTGTTACTCCTCCTATTCCTACTACTACTGCTCCGAGTATTACAACTACTAATACTACTCCTACTACTACTACGATTACTACTATAGCTACTACTACTACTGCAACTACTACTACTACTGTGACTACTACTCCTAGTACTACGACAGCTACTGCTACTACTGCTGCTATTGCTACTTCCGCAGCTAAACCACTACTGCTATTGCTACTACTACAACCACTCCTACTACTTCTTCCACTATTGCTTCTACTACTACTACTGATATGACTGCTAATACTACTACTACTACGATTGCTACTAATACTACTGTTGCTACTTCTACTATTACTGCGGCTACTACTACAATTGCTACTACTACTACTTTTTCTTCTCCTACTTGCTACTAATACTAATCCCACTACTACAACTAATACAGCTGCTACTTCAGCTCCTGCTACTAATGTCGCTGCCACTACTGCTTCTCATACTACTACTATTGCTACTACTGCAACTACTACTGCTCCTTTTTCTAGTACAACTGCAGCTGCTACTACTACTACTGCTGCTGCTACAACCTTTGCTACTGCTATTGCTACTAATGTTGCTACTACGGCTACTAACGCTACTGCCACTACTGCTACTCCTACTACTAGTGCTGCTGCTACTACTACAACTACCACAACAACTACAACTATTGCAGTAGCTGCTGCTACTACTACTGCTACTGCTTCCACTACTACTACTACCACCACCACTACTATTGCCTATGCAACTATTGCCTCCGCGACTACTGCTACTACTATAGCTACAGCACTATTACTATTGTTGCTACTACTACTACTTCAACTATTACTGTTATGACTACAACTACTACTTCTACTACTACTACTACTACTACTACTACTACTACTACTACTACTACTACTACTAGTACTCCAACTACTGCTACTACTACTTCTGCCACTGCTATTACTCCTACTACTACAACAACTAAAACTGCTGCTACTATTACTCACAACAACAACTACTAACTACGACTACTACTACTGCTGCTGCTACTACTACTGCTACTACTACTACACTATTGCTAAAGCTACTACTGCTACTACTACGGCCGCTAATACTAATGCTACAGCTACTACTACTACTGCTATTATTGCTACTATTACTACTATTACTACTACTCCTCCTATTGCTACAGTAGCCACTACTACTGCTGCTGCTGCTATTGCTACTATTTCTACTATTATTACTAGTACTACTACTGCTTTTGCTACAACTACTATAGCTGCTTCTACTACTACTATTACTACTACATCTGCTACTACAAAATCATGTATTACTACAATTGCTGCTACAACTATTCCTACTGCTACAACTACTTCTGCTACAACAAATACTACTACAACAACTGCTACGAATGCTGCTACTGCTTCTACTGCTAATTCTACTACTAATGCTATTACTGCTACTGCTAATAGTACGGCTACTGCGACTACTGCTACAGCTACTACTACTGTTACTACTACTCCTACAACTACTGCTACAACTACTACTATTGCCCCTATTACCATAGCTGCTATTGTTACTACTGCTACAACCACTACTACTGCTACTACTGCTAATACTACTGCTATGACTACTACTACTACTACTAGTACTGCTACTACTACCACTATTGCTACTACTGCAACTACTACTTCTGCTACTATTGCTACTACTACTCCTCTTACAACTACTTCTCCTACTACTTAAACAAATACCACTTCTTATACTACTACTACTATAACTCTTGCTTCTACTCCTACTACTTCAAATACTACTACTACTACTAGTACTACAACAACTACTACTACTGTCGCTACTAATACTACTTCTGCTACTATTATTACTACTACTGTTATTATTTTTGTTGTCGCTACCACTACTATAATTACTATGAATTCTCCTACTACTACAACTGTTACTGCTTCTACTATTACGACACTATTGCTACTGTTGCTGCTACTTCTACTACTACTACTACTGCTAGCACTATTACTATTACTGCTACTATTGCTACTACTACTACTAGTGCAACTAATGCAGCTACTCAAGCTTCTACTGTGAGTGTCACTACTACAACTACTATTACTTCTACTATTGCTACTATTACTGCTACAACTATTTTTACAACTATAGCTACTACTAGTACTACTCTTATAGCTGCTACGACAACTGCTACTGCGACTGCTACTTCACCTACTACCATTGTTGCTGCTACTACTGTTACTGCTACAACTACTACTACTGCGACTACAACTGCTACTACTACTGCTACTTCTACTACAACAACTCCTCCTACTACTATTACTACTGCTACTACGATATGTATTACTATAGCTGCTACTACTACTACTACAACTCTTAATACTACTACTACTACTATAACTTTTGCTACTGCTCCTGCTGCAATAGCTACAACTACTACTATTACTACTAATACTGCTACTCCAACGACTACTACTACAACTAATACTGCTACTACCATTGCTTCTACGACTACTACTGCTGCTTGTACTACTGCTACTACTACTACGTCTTCTCCTCCACCTACTACTACATCTGCTACAACAACTACTACTATTGCTATTACAACTAATGCAGCTACTCATGCTTGTAATGCTACTACTGTAATTACTTTTACAATTACTGCTACTACTAGTACTACTATTATAACTGCTACTACAAATGCTACTACTACTACTACCTCTCCAACCATAACAACTACTACTACTTCACCTACTACTATTATTGCAACTGCTATTGCTACTACTACAACTACTGCTGCTACTACTAGTTCGACTACTTCTACTGCAGCTACTACTGCTACTACTACTCCTCCTCCTACTATTACTATTGCTACTATGACTTCTATTACTATAGCTGCTCCTACTACGGCTACTACTACCACCGCTACCTCCGTTGCTACTCCAAATACAACAACTCCGAATACTACTACTGCTATTATGACAACTGCTGCTAACACTACTACTACTACTACTACAATTGCTATTGTTGCAGCTGCAACAACTACAACTACTTTTACTACTGCTAATACTGCTACTCCAACGACACCACTACTACTAATATTGCTACTACTATTGCTTCTACGACTACTACTACTGCTTCTACAACTAGTGCCACTTCACCTAGTACTATTATAGTTGTTGTTGTTGCTGCTACTACAACTACTGCTACTACTACAACAACTGTTACTACTACTGCTACTTCTACTACAGCTACTACTGCTACTATTGCTGCTACTACTACTCCTACTGCTGCTACTACTCCAACTACTATTACTACTGCTACTACGAGTTCTATTACTATAGATGCTGCTACTACTGCTACTACTACTACCCCTAATACTGCTACTGCTACTACAGAAACTATTGCTAATAATAATGCTACTACTACTATTGCTACTATTGTTGTTGTAATAGCTACAACTACTACTACTACTGCTTCTACGACTACTACTACTACATCTTTTCCTCCTCTAACTATTACATCTGCTACAACAACAATTACTACTGCTAATACTACTATGACTACTTCTGCTACTACTTCTTATTCTACTAACACTATTGCTGTTGTTACTACGACTTCTACTTCTGTAACTATTGTGACTATGACTACTAGTACTTCTACTACTGCTACTTCTAGTACTACAACTCTTGCTACTACTATTGCTCCTAATACTATGACTACTACTACTACTACTATTGCTGTTGCTACTACTACTGCTACTAATTCTGCTATTATTACTACTACTATTTTTGTTACTACTACTTCTACTACTACTACTCTTGCTACTACTACTACTACTACTACTTCTAATACTACTACCATGACAACAATTGTTAATACTACTACTGCTACTATGGCAACTACTGCTAATACTACTACTACTACTACTACAATTGCTACTATTGCTGTCGCAACAGCTACAACTGCTATTACTACTGCTAATACTGCTACTCCAACAACACCACTACTACTAATACTGCTACTACTACTGTTTATACTACTTCACCTACTACTATTATTGTTGTTGTTGCTGCTACTATTACAACTACTGCTACTGGTACTACAACTGCTACTACTACTTCTACCTCTACTATAGCTACTACTGCTGCTATTGCTACTACTACTATTGCTATTGCTACTCCTCCTACAACTATTACTACTGCTACTACGAGTTCTATTACTACTACTACTACTACTACTATTACTACTACTGCTAGAACGTAAACTTCTGCTAATACTACTACTGCTACTACTACTATTGCTACTGTTGTTGCTGCAATAGCCACAACTACTACTACTACTGCTGATATGGCTACTCCAATGACTACCACTACTAATACTGCTGCTACTACAGCTTCTACGACTACTACTTGTACTACTACTGCTGTTGCTGCTACTATTGCTGCTACTACTACTGGTACTACTGCTGCTACTACTACTACACCTACTACCACTATTACTACTATTGTTGTTGTTGTTGCTACTACTACTACTACTAATGATGTTGTTATTTTTGTTTCTACTAATACTACTACTATATCTCCTACTACTACAATTAATGCTACTGCTACTACTGCAACAACACTGCTACTACTACAACTACTATAGTTGCTACTACTACTACTCTTGCCGCTATTGCTAACACTATTACTACTACTACTGCCACTACTATAGATATTGCATCTACAACTCCTACTATTTCTACTACTGCTTCTACTAATGCTTGTAGCGCTACTGCAACAACAACTATTACTACTACAACTACTTTTACAACAACTGCTACCGCTATAACTACTACTACTACTACTACGACTTTTACTACTATTAGCACTACTGCTACTACTATGACTTTTACTACTACCACTACTACTACTACGGCTACTAATACTACTACTACTACTACTTCCGCTACTGCTATTATTGTTGTTGTTGCTGCTACTACTACTACTTTTGCTAATGCTATTGTTTGTTGGGCTAATACTACTACTATTTCTCCTACTAGTACTACTAATGCTACTGCTATTATTGCTACTACACGGCTACTCCTGAGACAGCTACTACTACTACTACAGCTGCAGATGCTGCTACTACTATTGCTAATACTAATTCTGCTACTACTGCCACTCTACAACAAATATTGCTTCTACCACTACTAATATCACTACTACTGCCTCTATAATGCTTCTATTGCTCCTACAACAACAACACCAACTACTACAACTACAACTACTACAACTACTGCTTCTACTAGTACTACTGCGCTACTACTGCTACTAGTTTTGCTACTACTATTACTACTACTTCTTTCTCCTATCATAACAACAACTAACTACTTCTCCTTCCTACTACTACTTCTGCTACTGCTGCTACTACAACTACTGCTACTACTACCACCGCTACTGCTACTAATACTACTGTTATTTCTACTACTACAACAACTACTATTACTACTTCTACTCCTGCTATTGTTGCTACTACTGCTACTACTACTTTTATTACTACGGCTACCACTGCCACTTCTACTGTTACTACAACTACTACTGCTACTTTTATTACTATGGCTACCACTACTACTACTACTATTGCTACAACTACTACTGCTAGTACTACTACTTCTACTACTACCACTACTACTACTACTACTGCTACTCGGATTACTTCTACTGTGACTACTACTACTAATAGTACAAGTACTACAATGGCAACTATTGCTACTGCGACCACTGCTGCTAGTACTATTGGTCCAACTACTACTACTATTACCAATGCAACTAATACTGCTTGTCCTACTACTGCTACTTATGCTACTACTACCGCAATTACCGCTAATACTATTACAACAACAACTACTACTGTTACTACGACTGCTACTAGTGCTACTGCTACTACTATTACTACTGCTACACTACTATTGCTACTGTTGTTGTTGCTACTACTACTATCGCTAAGACAATTAATACTACTGCTTCTTGTACTACTTGTGTTGCTACTACGACTACTGCTGCTGCTGCTACCAAAAATACTACTACAACTGCTACTAAAAATACTACTACTACTACTGCTACTATTTCTCCTACAACTACGACTTCCTACTACTATTACTGCTACTACTCCTTTGGCTACTACTACTACTGCTACTCCTACTAATACTATAGTTGCAACTACTACTATTGCTATAACTAGTATTGCAACTACTACTACTATTAGAACTACTACTACTATTACTACTTCTACTACTACATCTCCAACTATTGGTACTGTTACTACTTCTACTACGACTGCTATTATTGCTACAACCGATACTACTACCACTGCGGTTACTACTGCTACTACTATGACTAGTACTATGACTACTACAATAGCTACTACTATAACTACTACTACAACTTCTACTGCTTCTCCTACCACTACTACTACTACCAGTACTAATAGTACTACTACTATTACTCCTACTACAACTACAACTACGACCCCCACTACTACTTTTGCTGCTATAAATACTACTACAACAAATACTGCAGCTACAATAGTATTGTTGCTAATACTACTACTACTAATACTAACAGTACTACTATTACTACAAATACTACAACGACTACTACTTCTGCTGCTACTATTGCTGCTACTATTGCTGCTGCAACTAGTATGACAACTACTGCTGCTAATGCTACTACCGCAAATATTGCTGCTCCTACTATTACTACTACAACTATTACTACTACAATGACTACTGCTACTACTACCGCTGCTAATGCTACTATCGCTAATACTGCTACTCCGACTATTACTACTACTACTATTACCACTACAACAGCTACTGTTACTGCTGCTTCTACTGCTACTACGACTGTTGTTGCTACTTCCATAGCTACTACCACTACAACTGCTGCTACAATTGCTGCTGCTACTACTACTACTACTACTATAGCCACAGCTACTCGTAACACTACACCTACTACTACCCCTTCGCTGCTATAACTACTACTACTACTACTGCTGCTGCTGCTACTTCAACCACTATTACTTCTACTATAATTTATACTACTACGATTACTACTGCTATGACTACTACTACTACTACTACTAATTCTACTATAACTTCTACTACTACTATTACTACTACTGCTACTACTACTACAACTACTACAACTACCACAACAACTATTATCACTACTACTTCTTCTTTTGCTACTTCTACTATTACGAATATAACAACAGCTACTACTACGGCTACTACTACAACTGATGCTACAACTACTACTACTACTACTACTTCTATTATAACTTCTACTATACCCGTCACTACTACTACTGTTGTTGCTGCTACTACTACTACTGCAATAACAATAACTAGTACTCCAATCGCTACTATTACTATGACTACCCCTACTACTAGTACTACTACTTCTACTATTGCTACTACTAATACTTCTCCCACTACTATTACTACTACTACTACTTCTATTACTACTACTACTGCTACTCCTACTAATATTACAGTTGTTACCACTATCACTACTTCTTGAAGTAGCAGTACAACAACTATTACTACTACTACTACTAGTACTCTTACTAATACTACTGCTTCTACTACTACTGTTACTACGAGTGTTACTACTACTACTATTACTGCTGCTACTACTGCTACTACAACTACTTCTACTATTATTACTTCTACTATAACTTATACTACTATGATTACCACTACTATGACTACTACCGCTACTACTCATTCTACTATAACTTCTGCTACTACTATTACTACTACTATTACTACTACAACTTCTACAATAACTTCTGCTACTACTATTACTACTACTGCTACTACTACTACTACTGTTGTTGCTACTACTGCTACTATTGCTACAACAACAACTACTACCATTACTAGCATAACTGCTGCTACTTCTACTACTACTGCTATAACAACAACAACTACTACTACTACTACCGCTACTACTGCTACGACTAAAATTACTTCTACTTCTATTTCTGTTACTACTCCTACAACTTACTACCACTAATGGTGGTATTACCTATGCTACTACTAGTAGTAGTAGTAGTACTACTACTACTATTGTTGCTACTGTTACAACCGCTGTTGCTAATTCTACTACTATTTACCCTACTACTGCTACTACTACTGCTGTTGCTGCTGTTGCTACTGCTATTATCGCTACTACTACTACTACTGCTATTACGACTAGCGCTACTGGCCCTGCTGCTACTACTACAACTACTGCTACTACTTCTACTTCTAAGACTACTGATACCATTACAACTGCTACTACCGCTGCTACAACCACTGGTACAATTGCAACGACAACTACTACTAATACTACTACTACTACTTTTCCTAATGCAACTACAACTAATACTACTATAACTACAGCTGCTGGCACAACTACTACCACTACTACTCCTACTACTATAACTATTGTTACTATTTCCTCTACTCCTATGCCTACTATTACAACAACTACTCCGGCTACCACTGCTACAACTACTATTATCTTTACTAATGATAGTCCTATTACTACCACTTCTGCTACCACTTCTACTAATGCAACTGGATCTGCTACTCCTACTACTATTTCTACTGCTCCTTCTACTACTGCTACTACTCCTACAACGACTACTACTAGTACTACTCCAACTACTACAACTACTGCTGCTGCTACTATTGCTATCGGTACAATTACTCCTACTGCCACTACCACTACTACTACTTTTGCTACTACAACTGCTTAAACTTCTACTACTACTGTTGCTACGCCTACTACAGCTACTATTGCTCCTACATTACTACCACTCCTACTTCTATTAGTGCCATAACTGCTTCTACTACTCCTACTACTCCTGCTGCTACTTCTACCACTACTACTAATACTGCTACTATTACTACTTTTGCTACTACTACTGATACAACTAATGCTACTGCTACTACTTCTACTACTACTGCAGCTGCTACAAGCACTACTACTACTACTACGACTAGTGCTACAATAACAACAACAATAATAACTACGTCTGCTGCTACTGCTGCTAGTACTACTACTACTACGACAACTACTACTAGTACTACTGCGATAACTATTTGTACTACTACTACAACTACTATTTCTACTACTTCTACTACTACAACTACTTCTCCTCCTCCTACTACTACTACAACTATTGCTACTTCAATGACTACTACTACTACAACTACCACGGCTGCTACTATTACTACTACTACTACAACAACTACTATAACTACCGCTAAAATTCCTCTACTCCTATGCCTGCTAATACAACTGCTACTACTGCTACAACTACTATTATTTTCACTAATGATACTTCTACTAAAACTGCCACTGCTATGACTTCTACTACGGCAACTGCAACTTCTACTCCTACTTCCACTGCTACAACTCCTTATACTACTGCTACTCCTACAATGACTGCTACAACAACTACTACTAATACTACTCCAACTACTACAACTACTGTTACTACTGCTGCTAATATTACTGCTACTACGGCTACTATTACAACTACTATTGCTCGAATTACTACTACTACTACAACCACTATTGCTACTACATTCTCCTCCCACTACTGCTACTGCAACTACTTATACTTCTACTACTGCTACTGCTACTCCAACTATAGCAACTACTGCTCCTATAATTACTACCACTCCTACTTCGACTACTGCTACAACAACATCTATTGCTTCTACTACAACTATTGCTACAACTCCTGCTACTGCTTCTACTAGTACTACTAACACTGCTCCAACTACTGCTGCTCTTACCTCTTCTACCACTACTGCTACTTCTACTACTATATGGCTGCTACCACAACAATCACTACAACTACTACTAATACTTCTGCTATTCCTACTACTTCTGCTGCTGCTACTACTACTACTACTACTACTACTACTACTACTACTATTACTAGTATGACTACTACTGCTACTACTACTACGACTACTATTTCTACTACTACTAAAACTACTACTACTTCTCCTACTACTACTACTTCTACTACAACTACTGCTGCTACTACTGCTACTGCCACTACGATTACTACTACTATTGCTACTTCCACTACTACTGCTGCAACTACTATAACTACTGCTACTTTTGCTAGTACTGCTACCACCACTACTACTACTACCTATACTTCTACTTCTCCTACTCCTAATACTACAGAACCTGCTACTACTTCAGGTACTCCAACTTCTATTACTACCAGAACCACAGCTGCTACTACTAATACCCTTGCTACTAATGCTGCTACTACTTCTACTACTACTGCTGCTACTTTTGCTGATATTAGTACTATGGCCACTACTACTGCTACTACTACTAGCACCGCTACTACTTCTACAACTACCACCACTGTTTCTACTACTGCTTCAACTACTACTACTACAACTACTACTGCTACTACTACTATTACAACTAAAACAAGAACAACAACAACTACTACTACTACTATTATTACAACAATACTATTACTACTACTACTACTACTACTATTACTACTACTACTGCTGCTGCTTCTACTATTACTGCAACAACTGCGACTTCAACTTCTACTACAATTACTACTACTTCTTCAACTACCATTGCTACAACTTCAAATACAACATCTCGTTTTACAACTTCTGTAACTACTACTACTACTACTAGTACCAGTACTACTGCTACAATACAATGTCTACTATCACTTCTACTACTACTTCCACTACTAATACTACTGCTACCACTACTTTTGATATTATTACAACAACTACTACTACTAGTACTACAACTACAACTAATATCACTACTACTACAACTACAACAACAACAACTACGACTACTACTAGAATTTCTATTACTGCTACTACTATTTATGCTACTACAGCTGGTACAACTATGGCTAAAACTGCTGCTACTACTACTACTAGTGCTACTTCTATTGCTGATACTACTTCTACAACTACTACGGCTAATGCTTCAAATAAAACTTCTCCTTTTACTACTTTTGCTACTACTACTACTACTACTACTACCACTACTACTACTACTAATGCCATGACTACTATGACTACTACTACAACTACTACTATTGCTACTAATACTACTACTACTTCTGCTACAACGATTGCTACTACTACTCCTCCTCCTAATACTACAACTACTATTGCAACTCCTACTACAGCTACTACTAAAATAACTACTACCACTACTACCACTCCCTCTACTACTACTACAACTACTACCACTGCTACTATTACTTCCCCTATGTCAACTACTACTACCACTACTACTACTACTACTACCACTACTGCTGCTATTACTACTACAACTACTACTACAACTACTACCTCTACAACTGCTACTACTACTACTACAGCTACCACTACTACTACTGCTGCTACAACTACTACTTATCCTACCACTGCTACTTCTGGTACTACTATTGCTACTATTAATACTACTATTACTGCTACAACTGCTGCTGCTACAACGACTAATGGTACATCTACAACTATTAGTACAACTACTACAACTGCTATTGCTACGTTAGTACTACTTCTCCTGCTACTCCTTCTAATAATACTATTTCTATAACTACTACAATAGCTATAGCTACTACTATTACTATGATTGCCACTATGACAACTACAACAACTACTACTGCTGTTGCTGCTGCTACTAGACCCACTGCTACTACTCAACTGCTACCATAACTTCTTTTACTACTACAACAACTACTGTTGCTGCTACTACTACTACTACCACTACCACTACAACTACTACTACTACTACTACTACTAATGCTACTACTTTTGCTGCTGCTACTACTACTACTGCCGCTACTGCTATTTCTCCTGCTTCTACTACTACTACTACTACTACTACTACTACTACAAGATTTGCGACTACTACTGCTACTATGACAACTACTACTACTACTCCAGCTGCTGCTACTTCTACTACTAATACTACTACTACTATTGCTACTGCTACTGCTGGCACTACAACTACTACTACTACATCTACTACTACTATTTCTGCTTATGCTACTATTACTGCTATTGCAACTGCTGCTATTGCTAGTACTACAACTCATACGACTGCTGTAACTACTACTACTATTGATGTACTTCTACTACTACTAATACTACTTCTACTACTACTACTACGAATACAACTACTACTTCTACTACTGTTGTTACTACATTTGCTCTACTACTATTACTACAAGTACTCCGGTTACTACAACTACTACAACAACTATTATTTTTACTAATGATACTCCTCCAACTACTATGACTACTATTACTTCACCTCCTACTACAACTACTACTACTTGTACTACGACTACTACTACTGCTATAATAACGACTACTACTCCTACTACTACTACTACTAATACTGTTGGCATTACTACTATTACTATTGCTAATATAACAGGTACTACTACTACTACTACTATTGTGACTATTGTTGCTGCTACAACAGCTACTACTTTTACTACAACCACTACACCTACCACTACTTCTACTGCTTTTACTACTACTACAACAACTACCACTGCTACTACTATTGAAACTACTGCTTCTACTGTTCCTTGCACTACTACTCCCACTACAACTACCACCACAACAACAACTACTACTATGGCTACTATTACTCCTACTTCTGCCACTAATACTACTACTACAACTAATACCACTACAACTAATACTACTACTACTTATACTACTACCATTACTACTACCACTACTACTACCTCCACTTCTGCTGCTACTATTGTGAGTACTACTGCTACTACTAGTACTAGTGCCACTACTACTAGTAGTACTTCTACTGCTACTACTTCTGTAACCACTACAACAATTGCTACTATAGCTATTGCTGGAACTACTACTACGACTTTTACAACTACTACAACTACTGCAACTACTGCTGCTACTACAACTACTGCAACTACTGCAACTACTACAACTACTACCACTACAACTACTACAACAACAACAATAACAACAACAACAACTACTACTACTACTACTACTACTACTGCTGCTGCTACTACTACTACTACTACTACTTCAGCTACTACTAGTACTACTACTACTATTGCCACTACTGCTACTGCAAATACTACTTGTATTACTACTGCTACTACTACTATGACTATTGCGGCATCTGCTGTTGCTACTACTACTACTACTACTACTACCACAACAACAACTATAGCTGTTGTTACTACTTCTACTACATCTACTACTACTATTTCTGCTGCTACTAATAGTAGTACTATTTTTAGTACTATTGTTATTGCTACTACTGCTACTGCTACTATTACTACTACTAAAGCTACTACTATTGCAACTACTACTGCAACAACTACTGCTTCCTCTGCTACTACTGTTGCTCCAATTGCTACTACTGCTCCAACAACTACTACTACTCTGACAATTGCTACAACTACTGCTATTGCTACTGCTACTGCTACTCCAACAACTTCTACTACTATGACTACTACTACAACTACTGCTACTGCTACTAATATTGTGGCTACCATAGTTGCTATTACAACTTCTGCTACTACTGCTGCTACTACTACTACTACGACAACTACTATAATGACTGCTACTACTACTACTACTACTACTACTACCACCACCACCACTACTACTAATATTGCGGCTACCATAGTTGCTATCACTACTTTCGCTACTACTTTTACTACTACTACTTCTTCTACTGCTACTATGGCTGCTACGATCCCTATAATTACAACAACTACTACTACTTCTACTACTTCTGGCTACTATTGTTACTACTACTACTGCTACTATTGCTACTACTGCTATTGCTGTTACTACTACTACTTCTACTACTGCTACTGCTACCGCTACTACTTCTACGACTATTATTACTAGTACTGTTATTACTACTACTACAACAATAGCTACTACTACTGCTACACCTACTACTACGACTACTACAACTACGATTTCTTCTACCATTGCAACTATTACCACTACTGCTATGTTGTTGCTACAACTACTACAACTATTGCTAGTTTTGCTGCTATCACTACTACTACTATGACTTCAACATTTGTTACTACTACTACTTCCTCTACTACTACTGCTTCTACTGCCACTGCCGATTCAACAACAAAACTGTTGGTACCATTACTTGTACTACTTTTGCTACCACGAGAACTACTACTACTACTTCTACTACTAATAATTCTTCTCTAGCAACTACAACTACTGCTACTTCTTCTCCTACGACTACTACTACTGCTACATCTATCGGTATGGTATATACTACTACGATAACTTCTACGACGTCTACTATTGCTTTTGCTACTACGACTACTGCTACTATTACTACTACAACTTCTGCTACTACTTCAACAACACCTACTTTTACTACTGCTACTACACCAATTATTGCAACTGCTACTACTGATGCTACTGCTACTAATGCTACCACTACGACTGCTACTACTATTGCTGCTACTACAACTACTACTGTTGCTGCTGCTACTGCTGCTACTACTACTGCTACTATAACTACTATAACTACTACTACTACTTCTAAGACTATTGTTACTGCTGCTACTACTATAACTACAACTACTACTGCTAAGACTACTTCTCCTTTTGTTCCTACTGCTACTACTAATACTACTTCTGCTACTTCTTCTACTACAACTACTACTATTACTACTACTATTGCTATTGCTTATACTACTACTACTGTTGTTGCTACTACTGCTGCTGCTTCTACTACCACTACTACTACTACTTCTACCACTACTACTACAACAACTACAGCTGCTACTAATGCTACCACCACATGTATTACTACTACTACTTCTTCTCCTACTACTTCTACTACTATTACTGCTATTGCTTCTACTGCTACTTCAACCACTACAACTACTGCTGCTGCTGCTATAACAACAACAGCAACTACTACTGCTGCTACTTCTCCTACTTCTCCTATTGCTGCCACTACGATAGTTACTACTACTGCTGCTACTATTTCTAATACTACCTCTACTACTTCTACTACAGCCGCTATACAACTACTGCTACTACTACCTTGACTACTCAAACTACTACTACTAGTTCTACTCCTACTACTTCGGCTTTTGCTGCTTCGACTAGTACGATGACTGCTGCTATTACAACTTCTACTAATACCACTCAAACTACTACTACTACCACTAGTAGAACTCCCACTACTACTGCAACTATGACAACAACTCCTCCTACTCCTACTACTACAATTACTACTACCACAACTCCAACAACTCCTACTACTACTACTACTACTACTACCCCAACTGGTATTACTGATACTCCAACTACAACAACTACTACTACTACTTCTACTACAACTTCTACTATTGTTACTCCTACTACTACAACTACTGCTTCGACTGCTACTACTACTCCAACTACTACTACTACTTCTGCAGCTACTTCCGCTAATACTTCTGCTACTACTGTTGCTACTACTATTACTACAACTATTGCTAGTACTATTACTACTACTACTACTGTAAGTTGTGCTATAACTATAACTTCTACTACAACTACAACTACTACAACTTCTACTTCAATAACTACTACTGCTTCTACTACTACTTCGCCTACTACTACCACTGCAACTACTACTCCGACTACCACAACTGCTACTACTACTACAACTACTATGACTACTACTATTACCACTACATTTGCTACTCCTACAACTTCTACTACTACATCAACTACTACTACTGCTTCTACTACTTCTTCTGCTACTACTACCACTTCAACTACTACTGCACCTACTACTACTACTGTGGTGACTAAAACTACTGCTACTATCACCACCACCACTACTACTACTACTACTAGTACTACTGCTAATGCTACTATTACTACAATAGTTACTGCTATTACTACTACAATAATTTCTACTACTACTACTACGACTACTGCTACACAAATACTACTATTGTTGTTGCCACTACAACAACCACTGCTACTACAATTGTTGCTTCTACTATTACAACTACTACTATTACTACTACTAAGACTACTACTGCTACTACAACTACAAACAACAATAACAACTACTACTATTATGACAACTACTAATTCTTCTCGTGCAACAACAATAACAACTACTATTATTGCTTCTCCTGCTACTACTACTGTAGCTAATACTACTACTGCTACAACTAATGCTATTGCTATTACTACTACTACTATGATTAATACTACTTCAACTACTTCTGCAACCACTACTACTGCAACAATTACTACTACCACTCCTACTGCTGTTGTTGTTGATGTTGCTGCTACAACTACTAGTACTACTCTTACTACTATTGCTACTACTACTACTGCTGCTGCTGCTACTAATGCTACTGCTTCTACTACAACTACCACTAGTGTTATTACTACTACTTCTGCTTCCCCTACTACTGCTCTTGTTGCTGCTCCTACTACTACTACAACTACAACAACAACAACAACAACAACAAGTACTACTACTAACACTACAAGTGCTACTACTACTACTACTACTACTACTACTATAACTACTACTGCTACACCAACAACTACAACTTCTGTTGATGCTGCTGCTACTACTACTTCTTGTAATACTAAGAGCGACACTAATGTTGTGGCTTCTACAGCTTGTGCAACTACTATAACTGGAATTGTTGCGGCTACTACTTCTGTTACTACTACTACTACTTCTACTACTTCTGCTACTCCTACTGCTAACGCTAGTACTACTATTACTACTTCTTCTTCTCCTACAACAACAATAACAACTACTATTACTACTTCTCCTAATACAACTACTGTAGCTGATACTACTACTGCAACAACTTCTGCTACTGCTACTACTACTAGTACTACTACTACTACTAGTAGTACTACTTCTCCTACTACTACTACTACTGCCACTACCACTAATGCTGCTACTACAGCTACTGCTTCTACTAAAATAACTACAAGTACTACTTCAACTACTTCTACTACTACTACTACTGCAACTCCTTCTGCTATTGTTGTTGTTGCTGCTTCTACTGCTACTTCTACTACTATTACTACTACTGCTGCAACTGCTGCTACTACTACTGCTACTGTTGCTACTGCAACTACTACTGCTACCGCTTCTACTACAACTACCACTAGTATTACGGCTACTACTTCTGGTTCCCCCACTACTGCTGCTGAAATTAGTACTACTACTACTACAATTACTACTACTATTACTACAACTGCTAACACTGCATGTGCTACTATTGCTATTGCTTCTACTACAACTACTACTGCTACAAAAAGTACTACTACTTCTGCTGATGCTGTTGCTTCTACTACTACTACTTCTTGTAATACTAAAAGCGGCACTGATGCTACTGCTTCTACTACTGGTGCAACTACTACTTCTGTTACTACTGCTAGTTCTTCTACTACGTCTGCTACTCCTGCTGCTGCTGCTACTACTATATCTACACTATTACAACTACTACTACTTTTGCTCCTACTCTACTACTACTACAATTACGTCTGCTGCTGTTGCTACTATAGCCACTATTACTACTACTACAACTACTTCTTCCTTCTACTATTATTACTGTTACTACTACCACTACGACTAATAATACTACTGATAATGCTACTGCTACTGCTACTACAGTTGCTGCTGCAGTTGCTACTATTGGTACTACTACTACTATCGATGCGATAACTACTACAGTTACTACTACTGCTACTACTAGTTCTGCTACTACTTATGCTACTACTAATACGACTACAACTATAAATGCCACTACTCCTACTTCCATTATCGCTGCGCCTACTACTACTTCTTCTTCTTCCACTACTACAGATGTTGCTGCTATAGCTACTACTACTACTGCCACTACTACTACTACTCCAACTACTACCACTACTACCACTACTACTCCAACTACTACCACTACTACTACTGCTACTAATACTGTTATTGTAGCTACTGCTACAACTACTACTCTTATAACTTCTCCTAGCACTATTACTATTGCTACTAGTATTACAGCTACTACTACTACTGCTGCTGCTTTAACTACTAGTACTACTACTTGTACTTTTGCCAATACTATTGCTGGTACTACTACTATTACTAAACAACTACTGCTACTACGGCTGCTGCTACTACTATTGCTGTTGCTACTGCTACTACTGCTGTTGCTGCTACTACAACTACTACTGCTATGACTACGTGCGTGACAACTACTACTACTACAACGATAATGACTACTACTGCTACTGCTGCTTCTACTACTACTGCAGCTTCTACTACTTCTTCTACTGCTACTACTACTACTACCACTACTACTACAACCACAATTACTTCTACTACAACTTCAACAACTCCTACTACTACTACTGCTACTACTGCTACTACTGCTACTATTGCTACTACCGCTACTAATGCTACTGCTACTACTATTACTGATGCTACCACTACTACTACTGATGCTACTACTGCTACTGCTACAACTACACCTCGAAGTACTACTACTACATTTATTACAACTACTGCAACTGCAAATAACCTACTACTGCTACTCTTACAAATACTATTGTCGCCACCACTACTACTATTACTGTTGGGGCTACTTCTACAATTATTACTTCTAGTACAACTACTACTACAACGACTACCACTTCTACTATTATTATTTCTAGTACAACTTCTACCATTGCTATTTTACGACTACTACTACCCCAACTACTACTACTGCTGCTGCTGCTGCTACAACTGTTATAGCTGCTACAACAACAACAACAACAACAACAACAACAACAACTACTACTACTACTACTATTGTTGCTGCTACTGCTGCTACTAATACTACTACAACTGCTACTACTACGAAGAATACTGCTACATCCACTATTACTATAACTACTACTATTGGTGCTGCTACTACTACTACTACTACTACTACTACTGCTACTACTATTACTACTACTACAACTACTGCTACTACCAATACAACCACTATTACTACCGCCGCTACTAATACTACTATTGCTGCTGCTGCTATTGTTGGTGCTGCTGCTAATACTACTACTACTGTAACTACTACTACTGTTGTTGCTACAGGCACTGCTGCTACTACTACCACTACAACTACAATTACTATTAGTACTACTGCTACTGCTACTAATGCTGCCACTACATCTATTGCTACTATTTCTACTTCCCCAACTACTTCTACTACTTTTACTACTATTGCTTTTACTACTGCTGGTACCACTATTACTACTACTATTGCTACTGCTACTGCCACTACTACTGCTACTGCCACTACTACTGCTACTGCCACTGCTACTACTTCTCCTACTTCTACTACGACTGCTACTATGACAACTTCCACTACTTCTACTAGTACTACTGTCACAACAACTTCTACTACTACCCTGACTATTAAAACCACTACCACTACTTCTACTGCTACTGCTATAGCTACTACTTCTATTATCGCTACTAGTATTACTATTGCTTCTATTTCTACTACTACTACAACAACTACTACTGCTACAACTACCCATGCTGCAACAACTACTATTCCTACTACAACTTCAACTCCTACTACTACTATGTGAACTTCCCCTACTACTACTACTACTACTACTACTACTACTACTACTACTACTACTACTACTACTACTACTACTACAATTTCTGCTGCTCTACTTTTACTACTACTACTACTACGAATACTACTACAACTGCTACTACTCCTGTTGACACTACGGCTACTGCTACTACTACTACTAGTTCTCCTACTTCTACAGCTACTGCTACTACTACAACTACAGTCACTATTGGTACTGCTACAACTAATATTACTACTACAATAACCACCACTGCAACTAGTGCTATGGCTACTACTGCTACTGCTACTACTACTAATACTACTACTACTACTCCTACTACTTCTACTACAACTAGTACTACAAGGACTGCTACTACTACTACGCTACTATTGCTATTGGAACTATTTCTTCTACTCCTACTCCTACTACTATTACTACTACTTCTACTACAACTACAAATACTATTATTTTTACTAATCGTAGTCCTATTGCTACTGCTACTACTCCTACAACTACTGCTGCTGCTGCAACAACAATTGCTACTCCTACTACTATTACAACCAACACGACAACTACAAATATAGCAGCTGCTACTGTTGCTATTACTTCTGCTACTATCGCTATTACAGCTTCTGCTACTACTACTGCTATAATTACTACTACTACTACTACTACTTTTGCTACAGCTATGGCTGCTATGCTACTACTACGACTACTACTACTGCTAATACTACAAGTTCTACTACTACTGCTACTACTACTACTAGTACTAGTACTATTGCTATTACTAATACTACTACCACTACTACTACTACAACTACGACTACTATTTCTACTACAACAACAACAACTACTACTTCTACTATAATGATAACCACTACTACTGCTATGGCTGATACTATTACTACAACAAGTTCTGCTATTGCTACTATTGCTTCTACTACTACTATTACAACTACTGCTACTTTTGAAACTACTATTACTACTACTACTACAACTATTACAACAACAACAACTACTACTACTACTATAACTACTGTGACTACGGCTGCCACGACTACTACGACAACTACTATGGCTGTTAATGCTGCTACTACTACTGCTATTGCTGCTACAATAACTACTACTATTGTTGCTGCTACCACTACTACTACTCTGACTACTAAAACTACTATTACCACTTCTACTGCTGCGATTTCGACTACAGCTTCTACGGCTATTATTGCTACTATTACTACTATTGCTACTATTGCTACTACGGCTATAATTGCCCATGCTGCCATAGCTTCTATTGCTACTACAACTTATACTCCTGCTAGTACTACGACTACTACCCCTATCACTACTGCCACTAGTTTTACTTCTACTACGATTATTACTACAATTGCTACTTCTGCTGTGGCTGCGGCGGCTGCTGCTGCTACTACCATTGCGGCTACTTCTACTAGTACTAATACTTCTCCCACTTATACGACTACTGCTCCTACTGCAACTACTATTAATACTGCTACTCCTATAGCTAACGTTACTACGACAACTGCTACTACTATAACAACTACTACTGCAACTAGTGCTACGGCTACTGCAACTACTATTACTAATACTACTACTGCTACTACTGCTACTACAACTACTGCTGCTCCTACTAATACTACTGCTGCAACCACTACTACTACTATTGCTGGGGCTACTTCTACTATTATTACTTCTAGTACAACTACTACTACAATAACTACTACTGCTATGACTAGTACTTTTGCTATGGCTATTACTACTACTGCTACTACTGCTGCTGCTGCTACTACTGCTACAACTGTTATAGCGGCTACAACAACAATAATTACCACTACAACAACTACTACTACTATTGCTACTACTACTACCACTATAACTACGACTACTACCATAATTGCTACTACTACTAAGAATACAGCTACAGTGACTACTACAACAACTACTACTACTGGTGCTACCACTACTACTACTAACACAACTACTGCTACTACTACTACTACTATTACTACTACTGCTACTACTGCTACTACTAATACAACAACTATTACTATCACTAGTACAACTTCCCCTACTCCTACTAGTAATACTATTGATGCTACAGCTAACACTACTACTACTGTTGCTGCTACTTGTACTGCTGTACTACGACCACTACTACTGCTACTACTACTACTACTACTACTGCTACTAATGCTGCCACTACATCTATTGCTACTATTACTACTTCCCTAACTACTTCTACTACTATTACTACTATTGCTTCTATAGCTACTACTACCACTACCACTACTACTATTGCTACTACTACTGCAACTACCACTGCTACTGCTACTACTTCTCCTACTTCTACTATGGCTACTAGTATGATAGCTACTACTACTACTACTACCCCGACTACTAAAACTACTATTGCTGCTTCTATGGCTGTTGCTACACTACTATTTCTATTATCGCTACTACTATTACTGCTGCTAAAATTATTGCGTACCACTAACTACTACAACTACTATTGCTACAACTACCCATGCTGCTACAGGTACTATTGCTATTAGAACTTCTACCCCTACGACTACTACTACTACTATAATTTTTGTTACTCTACTTTTACTACTGCTACTACGACTACTGCTACAATTGCTACTACTCCTGCTGCCACTGCGGCTACTGCTACTACTAGTATTAGTTCTCCTACTTCTACAACAACAACTACTACTACAACTACCGTAACTACTAGTACTGCTACAACTAATATTACTACTACAACAGCTACTACTATAATAACTACCATTGCAACCAGTGCTATGGCTACTACTTCTGCTACTACTCCAACAACTACTACTACTACTGCAACTACAACTACAACTCCTATTATTAGTACTCCTGCTCCGTCTACTATTGCTACTACTAATACCACAACTACCAATACAGCAGCTGCTACTGTTGGTGTTACAACTTCTGCTACTACTACCGCTATAATTACTACTACTACTACTACTTCTACTACTACTACGACTCTACCACTACTAATACTACAACATCTGCTACTACTACTACTACTACTTCTACTACTATCACTAATACTAGTACCACTACTGCTACAATTACTATGAATACTACTACTACTACAACTATGACTACTATTTCTACTACAACTACTACTACAACCACTTCTTCAATAATAACTACAGCCACTACTACAGCTACGGCTACTACTATTACTACAACAAGTTCTGCTATCGCTACTATCGCTTCTACTGCTACAACTACTACTACAACTATTACAACAATAACTACTACTACTACTACAACAACTTCTACTACTACTACTACTACTACTTCTGCTAGTATTGCTACTACTACTTCTGCTAGTATTGCTACTACTACTACTACTTTAACTACTCCCACTACTAGTACAACTAATACTACTCCTACTACTACTAAAACTACTACTACAACTACTACGGCTGTTATAGCTACTACTACTCCTATTGTCGCTATTACTGCTACTACTACTGCTGCTACTGTTGCTACTATTACTACTACAACTGCTGCTGCTACTGCTACTACTACCCCGACTACTAAAACTACTATTACTACTTCTAATTTGTGATTTCGACTACTGCTTCTACTGCTACTCTCGCTGCTACTACTAATGCTACTACTATTGCTACTACGGCTAGCACAACTACTACAGTTGCAACTGCCCATGCTGCTATAGCTACTATTGCTATTACAACTTCTACTCCTACTACTAATACTTTTACTACCCTTACCAGTACTGCCACTACTTTTACTTCTACTACGACTACTACTAAAATTGCTACTACTCCTGCTGCTTCTGCGGCTTCTGCCACTACTGCCGTTGCGACTACTGCTCCTACTGCTACTACTACTCCTACCTCTACGACTATTGCTCCTACTGTAACAAGTATTACTAACGCTAATATTACTACTAAAACTACTACTACTATAACAACTACTACTGCTACTAGTGCTACGGCTAATACAACTGCTACTCTTGCTACTACTATAGCTGCTACTGCCACTACTACAGCTGTTGCTCTACTCTATTACTATTGCTACTATTTCCTCAACTCCTACTGCTACTATTACTACTAGTCCTGCTACAACTGCACCTACTATTATTTTTACTAATGATACTCAAACTGCAGCTTCTACTCCTACTACTACTGCTCTTGCTCCTTCTGCTACTACTATTACTAACACCACTACTACTAATGCGGCGGCTACGTGCAGTGATATTACTAATTCTGCTACTACTACGGATATAATTCATACTACTGCCACAACTTATTCTACTACAACGGCCGCTACGACTACTACTATAACTACTACTACTACAACAACTACTACTACTACAACTACGACTACGACCACTACTAATACTACTACTTCTACTATTACTACTACAGCTGTTGCTGCTATCACAAACACTACTACTACTGCTACTATTACTAGTAATACAACTACTACTACAAATATGACTACTATTTCTGCTGCAACAACTACTAGTACTACTACTTCTACAGTAACTTCTACCATTGGAACTGCTATGCCTCTACTACTACTACTACAAGTTCTGCTATTGCTACTACTGCTACTACTACTACTACTACAACTACTGCTGCATCTACAACTACAACAACAACTACTACTATTACTATTATTATTGCAACTACTACTGCTACTACTACTTTTGCTATTGCTACTACAGCTGCCCAGACTACTATAACTACCACTTCTGCTACTATTGCTACCACTACTACTACTTCTACTACTACTAAAACTACTACTACAACTACTACGACAATTACTACTGCTACTACAACTATTATCACTACTACTACTACTGCTGCTGCTACTGCTACTATCACTAGTACTTCTACTACAACAACAACAACTACTACTACAACCACTGGTGCTCCTATCACTACTACTACAACTACTACTACCACCACCATTACTACTACTACCACTATGACTAATGCTTCTACTGCTACTCCTACTGCTACTTTTAATACTATTATACTGCTGTTGTTGCTGCTACTACTACTACTACTACTACGACTACTATTACTACCACAACTACTACTACTGCTACTTCTGATACTGCTACTACTACTAACACTACTGAGACTAATACTACTACTACTGCTACTACTACTAATATTAGTGCTACTACTAGGACTACTGCTACTACTGCTATCACTACTACTTCTACCGCTACTGCGGCTACTAATATTACTGCAACTATTGGTACTACTACAACAACTACAACTTGTGCAACAACTGCTACTTCAATAACAATTATAACTACTACTACTTCTACTTCAACTACTCGTACTACTTCTGCTACCACTTCTCATACAATTACAACTACTAGTATGCCTACAACTACTCATACTACTACCACGGCTACTGCCACAACCTCTACTACTACTATTGCCTCCACTACTACTATAGTGCTACTACAATACTACTACAGCTACTACTCTTGCTACTAGTACTACCCCTATTATGACTACTACTACTACTACTACTACTACTACTACTACTACTATTGCTGTTACTACTGTTACTACTACTACAACTATTGCTACTACTATTACTACCACAATTACTGCTCCTACTACTATTACTACTACAAGTAATACTACACCAACTAGTATTCCTTCTCCTACACATATTCCTACTACTACTCACACTACTACCACTACAACCACTACTACTACTACTACTACTACTACTACTACTACTACTACTACTACTACTACTACTACTACTACCACTACTACTACTACTACTACTACTACTACTACTAGTTCTACCACTAGTACTACTATCGCTATTGTTACGACTACTACTACTGCTACTCCTACTACTATGATTACTACTATTGCTATTGCTGCTGCTACTATTACGACTATTACTAAAGCTATTACTACTACTACTCCTATTGCTACTACTATTACTCATACAACTATTACTACTACTACTACTACAGTTGCTCCGGCATCTACTAATACGACTAAAACTACTATTTCTATTAGTACTACTGCGACAGCTACTACAACTACTACTTCTACTATTGCTACTACTAATGTTGTTGCTGTTAATAATACTAGTACTCCTACTACATCTACTACTACAACTACTACAACTATTGCTACTACTACTATTGTGACTACTTCTGCTACTACTACTCCTAGTACTACTGCTACTACTTTTGCTATTGCTATTACTACTACTATTATTGCCACAACTACTGCAACTATAACAAATGCTACTAGTACAACAACAACAACAACAACTACTACCACTATTACAACTGCTACAGCTACTACTCTTTGTACTGCTACTGCTACTACTTCTTCAACTTCAACTACAACTACTATATTACTACTACTGTTGGTTCAACTTTTATTGCTACTACTGCAACTACTATAGTTATTGTTGCTACTACTAATGCTTCTATTACTACTCATGTAACTACTACTACTATTGTTGGTGCTGATACTACTACTAATTGAACTACTACAATTACAACTACTACTAATACTACTACTACTACTACTGTTACTATTGCTACTACTACTACTACTTCTATTACTACAACCACTGTTACTCCTACTAATACTACTTCTGCAACTACCAGTATTACTATTAATACTACTACCACTACTACTACTACTACTACTTCTACAACCACATCTACGACTGCTACTACTACTAGTTCTGCTACTACTGCTACTTATACTACAATTACTACCACCACCACCACTAGTACTTCTACTTCTACTTCTACTTCTACTAGTACTACTAATACTACAGCTATTGCTCCAACTACTACTACTACCACTGTTGCTGCTATCACTACTACTACTAGTACTGCTACTGTTGCTGCTACTGTTACAGCTATGACTATTGCTACTACTACTACCAAATTTCACCTACTGCTACTACTGCTGCAAGTATTATGACGACTACTACTTCCACTATTACTACTACTACTACTACTTCTACTACAACGAGTACAGCTACTACTACTACAACTAATACTACTACTACTGTTACTACTGCTACCGCTGCTACTATCGTTACAATTGCTACTTCTACTACTACACTGACTACAACCACTACTACTATTGACACTGCTACTATCACTACTATTGCTACTCTTGCTACTACCACTTCTGCTGTGGCTACTGCTGCTACTACTACTATTACTACAACTACTGCGACTACTTCTGCTGCTACTACCAACATAACTAGTACAACAATGACTACTACTGCTACTATTGCTGCTACGACTTGTACTACTACTAGCGCAACTATTGCCATCACCATTGCTACTACACCAACTACTACAACTACTGCTACTATTGCTTCTCCTTCTACTTCTACTACTTCTACTACTACTGCAACTGCTGATACTAGTACTATAACTACTACAACTACAACTACTACAACCACCACCACTACTATTGCAACAATTACAACAACTACTTCAACTACCGTAGGAACAAAAACAAAAACTGCGACTACACTGCTACTATTACTACTATAACCACTGCTTGTACTACTACTACTATTACTTCTCTTCCGACTACTACTATTGAAACTGCTACTACAGCTACTACTATAGCTACTACTACATTTTCTACTACTACAACTACAACTGCTCCTATGGCAACTACCACTACTGCTACCACTGCTCCACTGCTACTAGTACTACTACTACAACTACTACTGCTTCAATAGTTGCTCTACTGCTACTGCTTTTATGGCTATGATTGCTACTACTACAACAACAACTACTATTGGTACAACTACTTCCAATACTACTACAACTCCTACTACAGCTACTACTACTACCACCGATGCTACTAATACTATACCTACTACTATTGCTACTGTTGTTACGACTACTACTACTATTACTATTGCTAATGCAGCTACTGCTATTACTACTACTACTGCTACTACTATTACTGCTACTACTACTACAACTACTACTACTATGACTTCTAATGCTACTACTACTATACCTACTAATATTGCTATTACTACAGCTAGTGCTACTACCACCACTACTGCTACTACTACTGATACTACTACTACTCCTACTACTACTGTTACTATTATACTATTACCACCACTACAACTACTACTCCTACCACTACTACAACTATTACTCCTACCACTACTACTACTACTACTACTACTACTAACATTACTGCTACTACTACCGTAACTGCTACTGCTAATACTACTACTACTACTGACATTACTGCTACTACTACCGCAACTGCTACTGCTAATACTACTACTGTTGCTGCTACGACTACTGTTATTGCTACTACTGCTGCTACTACTACTACTATACTACTACTACCATCACTACTCCTACTATAGTTATGACTTTTGCTTCAACTGCTACATCTACTATAACTACAACTACATCTACTACTACAACTTTTACTTCAACAACAACTATTACTACTACAACTACTGATACTATCACTACTTCTACTACTGCTGCTACAACTCCTCCTCCTACTACTAATGCAACTACTACTATCACCATCACAACTACTACTATGACTACTATTGCTTCTACTACAACTTCTACCACTTCGCCTACTACTGCTGCTGCTCCATCTACTACAACAACTGCTACTACTAGTGTTGTTGCTACTTCTACAACTAGTACTACTATTATTACTGTAACTATTGCTACTATTGCCACTAATACTACTACTATTATTACTACTTCTACAACTACTATTGCTACTACTACAAAAACAAGAACAACAACAACAACAACTACTGTAATTGCTTCTTCTACTACACTACTACTTTTATTACTACTGCTGCTACTAGTTGTAGTACTACTACTGCTGCTGCTACTACTACTGATACTACTACTACGACTATTGCTAATGCTACTACTCTATTTCTCCTATTACTACAACAACTGCTATTATTATGACTACTACTACTTTTAAATCTGCTACTACTGTAACTACTACTGCTGCTGCTACTACTACTACTACGGTACTTCTCAAACAACTACGAGTACTTTGACAACTACGACTACAACTACTACTATTACAACTAATGCTACTACTGTTGTTACTACTACTGACACTACTGCAACAATTGCCACTAGTGCTACCACTACGACTACTGTGAGTGCACCATCTACTACTACTACTTATACTACTACCTTTCTTACTATTGATTCTACTACTACTATTGCTATTGCCAACACAACTCGTACAACAACGACTAGTACTACTACAACAACTACTGCTACTGCTACTACCACTACTACTTCTCCAACTACTTTTACTTGCATTACTACAACTTTGATTACTACTGCTACTATTGCTGCTGCTACTGCTGCTTCTACTATTGCTGCTTGTACCACTGCTACATCTATGATTACTACTACTATTGCTACATTCACTACAGCTACGACTACTACTACTACTACTCCTACTATGTATGCTATTACACCTATTACTACCATTACTACAACTGCTACTGCTCTAACTACCATTATAACTATTACTACTGCTGCTGCTGCTGCTGCTACTACTACTACTACTTCTACTACAACTACTACTAATACTAATACTACTACTACTACTACTACTATTTATGCAAAAACTATTGCTAGTTCTAGTACTACTATTGCTACTTCTATTGCTATTGACACTACTGCTACTATAGCTACTGCAACTATTGCTACTACAACTGTTACTACTATAACTGCTACTACTACTACTGCTACTACTATTATTGTTACTACTACTGCTAATGCTAGCACTACTACTACTACTACTACAAATGTTGCTACTACTACTACTAGTACCACTACTACTGCTGCAACTGCTACTACTAGTATTTGGCTACTGCTATGAGCACTACCACTATAGCTACAGCTGCTACTACGGCTACTACTACTACTACTACTACTACTACTACTCCTGCTAGTACTACTACAACAACCATTGCAGCTACTACAGATACTACTATTAGTACCACTCCTACTACTAATGCAACTACTGCTCCTACAACTACTGCTACTACTATGACAATAACTAGTATTGCTACTTATACTACTATTGCGTCTACAACTATCACTACAATACAACAACTACTGCTACTGCTACAACGGACGCTACTACTAGCAATACTACTACTAGTACTACTAGTACCACTACTGCTACTGCTACTACTATTTCTACATGTATTGCTACTACTGCCACTACTGCTACTGCTGCTCCTACTTGTACTACTGTTGTTGCTGCTTCTACTATGGCTACTACAACTGCTACTACTTCTAGTACTACTGCTACTATTACTTTTGTTACTACTAATACTACTACGACTACTAATACTACTACCCCTTCTACTACTACTATCATTGCTACTACTACTACTACTACTCCAACAACTATTACCACTAATTCCCCTACTTCGACTATATCTACAACTATTATTGTTACCGCTACCACGACTTCGACAATAACAACAACTACTACTACTACCATGACTACTACTACTCTGACTGCTACAGCCACAACTACTGCTACCATGACTACTACTACTACCACTACTTATACTACTATTAGTACTACTACTTATACTGCTCCTATAGCTACTACTACTACTGCTCCTAGAACTACTACCACTGCTGCTACTACTACTGCTACAACTACCGCTACTGCTAGTACTACTACTACACTACTACTGTTGTTGTTGTTGTTGCTACTACTACTGCTACTACTGCTACTACTACTACCACCACAACAACAACTACTGCTACTACTGCTACTAATACTACTACCACAACAACAACTACAACTACTACTGCTATTACTGTTGCTGCTACTGCTACGCTAACTACTTCTCATAGTACTACAACTACTGCTACTACTACCACTTACTATTACTACTGCTAATGCTTCTTCTTCTACTACTACTACTGCCGCTAATACGACTGCTACAGCTGCTACTTTTGCTACAACTATTACAACTACTACTTCCACTACTACGACAGCTACTGCTTCTATAGCTTTTACTCCGACAACAACTACTACTACCAGTACTACAACTACTACTACTACTTCTGCTACCACGACTGCTACAATTGACACTACTTCTTCTGCTACTTCTACTACTATTACTACTACAGCTATAGTTGCTACTACTACTTCTACTATTATTGTTGTTACTAATACTACTATTACAACAACTACGGCCGCTCCTACTTCTACTAATACTACTACTAGTACTACTACTATTGTTGCAGCTACCTCAACTACTTCTATTGCTATTGCTGCAACTATTGCTGCTACTACTACTACTACAACTACGGCTAGACAACTACTACTACTGCTGCTACTACTACTCCTACTACTACTAATGCTGCAGCTGCTCCTAAAACTGCTACCACTACTAGTACGACAACTACTACTACTCCTAATACTATTGCTACTGCTATTACTAGTACTACATGTACCACTAGTACTGCTACTGCTACTACTATTACTACTTCTACTGCTACTACTGCTACTCCATCTCCAACTACTACTTCTACTAAAACTGCTTATGATACTACTACGGCTACTACTAAGGCTACAACTCTACTAGTATAGCTATTACGATTGTTGCTCCTACTACTACTATAATTACAACTGCTACAAATAATGCTACTACTACTTCTATTACTAATAAGACAACTCCTCCTTCTACAACTACTACCATGGCTACTACTAATACTGCTGCTATAGGTATTACCACTACTTCCCCTAGTTCTACTACTTTTGCAACTACTACAGCTATGGCTACTACTGCTTCTACAACAACAACTACTACTGCTGCTACCACAACTACTACTACTACAACAACAACAAGAATAACAACAACAACAACAACAACAACAACAACAACAATAACTACTACTACAACTTCTACTCCCACTACCACTCTGACCTCTACTACGACTACTCCTACTACTACTGGGACTACTATTACAATTGCTACTACTACTACAACTATTGCTATTATAACTACTACTGCCACTCCTGTAGCTACTTCTGCTACCATAATTTCTACAACTACTAATCCATTTATTGCTACCATTATGACAACAACAACAACTACTACTACTGCTATTACCACTACTATTATTACCTCTACTACTACTACTACTACGACTACTACACCACTACTACAATAATAACTACGACTATTGCTACTGCTAATACTATTATTGCATTCACTACTACTACTACTACTACTACCACCACCACCATCTCTACAATGTCTGCTACTATTACTACTACTACACTACTACTACTTCTACTACTAATCCTATTATTTCTACTACTGCTACTACTACTTCAACTAATATAACTATTAGAGCAACAACTACTACTGCAGCTACAATTAGCACTAGTACCACCACAACTAACACTACCATTACTATAACTACTAGTACGACGACCACTCCTACTGCTACTCCTATTACTACTACAACAACTACCATTACTGGCACTACTACTACTTCTAATACTACAATGACAACAACAACTACTACTATTTCTGTAACTAGTACTACTACTCCTACTATTATTACTACTACAACAACAACTACTACTACTATATCTACTACTAATACTACTATTTCTACTACTACAACTACTACTAGTACTACTACTACTACTACTATTTCTTCTGCTACTACTACTACTGCTCCTTCCCCTCCTTCTTCTCCTGCTACTACTACCACTACAGATACTAGTACTACCACACTTACAACAACTATTACTATTACCACTACTACTACTATTACTACTGCTGTTGCCGCTACTACTACTACTACTACTTCTCCTGTTATTGGTACTACTTCTACTACTACTACTACTACTACACTACTCATATTGCTACAACTACTACTACAACAGTGACAACAACAACAACTACTACTACTATTACTACTTCTACAAATACTACTACTACTACTACTACAGCAACTGCTACTAGTACTACACTAGTTCTACAACTACAACTACAAGCACTGTTACTACACCAACAACTACTACTACTACTACCACTAATACTACTACTACTACTACTACAAAAATGACTACTACAATAACTCCTACGGCTACTACTAATACTACAACTAGTACTACAGCTACTCCTACAACTACTACTACTACCACTTTTACTACTCCTCCAACTACTACTTCTTCAACTTCCACTACTATTACTACAACTGCTATTGCTACTACTACTACTACTACTACTCCTACTCCTACTCCTAATGTGACTCCTACTACTCCTAGTAGTAGGAGGAGTAGTAGAAGTGGTAGTAGTACTAGTTATAGGAGCATTAGTAGTTGTTGTAGTATTAGTAGTTACAGTAGGAGTACTAGTAGTTGTAGCAGTAGTAATAGTAGTAGGATTTGTAGTAGTAGTAGCAAAAGGAGTTGTTGTTGTTGTTGTTGTTGTAGTAGTAGTAGTAGTAGTAGTAGTAGTAGTAGCAGCAGCAGCAGTAGTAGTAGTAGTAGTAATAGTTGAAGTAGTAGTAGTAGAAGTAGTAGTAGGACTACTTGTAGTAGCGGTTATAATAGTAGAGTAGTGGTTGTTGTGCTAGTAATAGGAGTAGGAGTAGTAGTAGTTGTCGTTGGAGCAATAGTAGGAGTAATAGTTGTAGTAGTAGTAGTTGGAGTAGGAGTAGTAGGAGTTGTAGTAGTAGTAGTTGTTGTTGTAATAATAGTAGTAGTAATAGTTGTAGTAGTAGAATGACTAGGAGTATTGGTAGTAGTAGTTGGAGTAGGAGTAGTAGTAACAGTAGTCGGAGTAGTAGCAACAGCTATAGCGGCAGCAGTTGTAGCAGCAGTAGTAGTAGTTGTAGTTGGAGAAGTAGTAGTATGATAACTAGTTGTACTAGTAGCAGTTGTTGTTGTTGTGTTGTAGGTATAATAGTAGCAGTTGTAGTAGAAGTAGTAGTAGCAGTTGTAGTAGTCGCAGTGGGAGTAGTAGTTGCAATAGTGGTGGGAGTAGTAGTAGTAGTATGACCAGTAGTAGGAGTAGGAGTTGGAATAGCAGTAGGATTAGTAGTAGTAGTAGTAGAGTAGTAGCTGTAAGAGTAGAAGTAGTAGTAGGAGTAGTAGTAGTAGTAGTAGTAGTAGTAGAAGTAGTAGTAATAGTAGTAGTAATAGTAGTAGTAGTCATAATAGTAATGGTAGTAGCACTAGTAGCAGCAACAACAGTAGTAGTAATAGGAGCAGTAGTAGTGGTAGTAGTGGTAGGAGAGTTAGGAGTTGTAGTATTAGTGGGAATAGTATTAGTAGTTAGAATAGTCGTTGTAGCAATAGTAGCTATAGTAGTAGTTGTAGTTGGAGCATTTGGATTGCTAGTAATAGTAGTAGTAGTAGAGGTAGAAGTAGCTCTATCAGTAGTCGTAGAAGTAGCAGAAGTAGTGGTAGTAGTAGTAGTAGTAGTAGTAGTAATTATATTAGTAGTACTTGTAGTGACGCTAGTAGTAGTCGGAGTTGGACTGGGAGGAGGAGCAGGAATAGTAGTAGTTGAAATGGTGGAAGTAGTAGTAGTAGTAATCATTGTAGTAATAGTTGTAGTAGTAGTAGTAATATTGCTACAGGAACCACGGGTACTGCATCTACCACTACTAACTCCTACTACTGCAACTGCTACTACTACTACTACTGTTACTACTACTACTATTACTACTGTTACTACTATAACTGGTACTACTCTTTTTATTACTACTACTAGTACTACTATTACAACTGCTGCTGCTGCTAGTACTATACTGCTACTTCTATACTAGTACAGCTGCTACTACTGCTATTACAAATGTTGCTAATGTTGCTACTCCGACTATTGGAACTATGACTACTACAACAATAACAACAACAACAACTACTACTACTACTACTCCGGCTATTAAACTACTAGTACAACCATTACTACAAGTACAATTAATACTACTACTACTACTACAGCTACTGCTGCTACTACTACTACTACACCTAATTTGTTTATTACTACTACAACTACATCTGCTACTTCTACTACTACTCCAACAACGACAACCACTACAATCGAAAGCCCTACTACTTCTACTACAACTACTACTACTACCTCTACTACTACTACTACTACTACTACTACCACTACTGCAAGCACTACTACTGCTGCCCCTATTACACCTACTACTCCAATGCCACTACTGGTACTGCAACTACTACTGGTACGACTACTACAACAACTACTACAACTACTCCTGCTCCTTTACTAATACTACCAATACAACAACAACTACGACAACTACTCCTACTACTACAACTCCTCCTCCTACTACTACAACTACTACTGCAACTACTCCTCCCGCTACAACTACTACCAATTCAATAACCATTACTACAATTACTATTGCCAAATACAACTACTACTATTAGTACTACTGCATCTCTTACTACTACAACTACTACTACTACTAGTGCTACTACGATTATTACTGCTGCTACTCCTAATACTTTTACTATTATCGCTACTGCTACTACAACTACTATAGCTACTAGTACTACTACAACTACTACTACTTGCGCTATAATTACTACTTCTATTACTTCTACTACTACTACTAGTTCTACTAATACAACTACTGCACCTACCAATACTACTACTGCTTCTACTAGTACAACTCCTACTACTCCTACTGCTTCTAATATTACTACTTCTACTACTTCTATTACCAACACCACTACTACTACTACTGCTACAACTACTACAACTTCTACTACTACTACTACTACAACTACTACTACTAGTATTGCTACTGCTGCTGCTACTCCTACTGCTGCTACTGCTACTTCCACCTCTACTACTAGTAGTACTCCTACTGCTCCTGCCACTACTGTAGTTGCGGCTACTATTACTACTGCTACAGCTACTATTTCTATCACTACTGCTACTACTAATATTGGTGCTGCTACTACTGCTACTACTTCAACTACCTATATTACTACTCCTACAAGTACTACCACTACTACTACTACTACAACAACAACAACAACTACTACTACTACCACTATGACTGCTATTACTATAGCTACTACTACCACTACTACTACTACTACTACTACTCATACTGCAACAGCTACTACTCTACTACTACTACTACTACTACTACTACTCCTCCTTCTCCTCCTCCTCCTCCTCCTACTACTACTACTCCTAATATTTCTACTATTATGACCACTATTATTACTACTACTACTGTTATTACTATGACTTGTACTACCACTACTCCTCCTCCTACTTCTGCTATTACAACAACAACAACTACTACTACTACTAATATACTACTACTCTTGCCAGTACTACCACACCTATTGCAACTACTGCTACTAATACTACTACAACTATTAGTAATAGCACTACTACAGCTACTACTACTACTACCAGCACTACTACTACTACTATTAGTACCACCACCACTACTACTGCTCCTGCTGCTGCTACTGCTACTACTACTAGTACAGCCACTACTACTGCAACTAATACTACTACTACTGCCACCACCACTACTCCTAATACGACCACTGCTACTACTACAACAACAACTACTACTGCTACTACAACTATAACTCTAAATACTACTACAATTAGTACTACTACTTCTGCTCCTATGACTACTATGACTACTACAACTACTACTACCACTACTACTAATACTTTTGCTGCTACGACTTCTACCACTACTTCGACTCCTAACTACTATAATAGCTACTACTTCTACTACAACCACTACTACTTCTACTACTACTTGTACTACTAGTACTAATACTACATCTCATAAAACTACCACTACTGCTACTTCTACTACTTGTATGACTGCTACTACTAGTACTACTCCAAGTACTTTTACTATTGCTACTACCACTGCTATTGTTGCTGCTGCTGCAAGGGCACCTACTAATCCTACAACAACTACTGCTGCTACTACTTCTACTACTATTACTACTACTATTCCTAATCCTAATATTACTGCTAATACCTCTACTATTATTACTGCTACAACTACTACAACTACTACTATTATAACTCGTACTAGTTCTTTTTCTACAACTACTACTGCTGCAGCTACAACTAGTAAAACTTCTACAACTTCTACTACAGCTACTCGTACTACTACTACTACAGTTGCTGCTACAACTACTACTACTACTACTAATGCTGCTACTAATACTACTTCTGCTACTGTTCCTACTAGTGCTAGAACTACTACTATTAGTACTACTGCTACTGCTACTGCTTCTACTACTGCTACATCCACTGATGCTGCTGTTGCTACTACTGGTACTACTACTACCACTTCCACTTCTTGTACAATTGCTACTGCTAGTACTCCTATTTCTACTACTATTTTTTCTACTACTACTACTACTACTACTATTGATACTGCTGCTGTTGCTACTACTACTGCTACTACTACCGCTACTATTGCTACTGCTACTAATGCGGCTGCTGCTGCTACTCGTACTATTGCGGCTACTACTACAATTAGTACTACTACCACTACTCCTATAACTACTAGTCCTACTACTACTACTACTTCTAATACTACTACTATTGCTACAACTGCAACTACTACTTCTTCTAATACTACTGATACTACTATTCCTACTCCATCTAATATTACTGCTATACTTCTACTACTATTACTACTACAAGAACTGCTGTTGCTACTACTGCAGCTACTACTACTTCTGCGGCTGCTGCTGCTAGCGCTACTGCTACTATAGTACTACTACTTCTTCTGCAACTACTACTACTACAACTACTACTGCAATTACTCCTACTCCTACTACTACTACTACAACAACAACTATTACTACTACTGCTGCTACTACCACTACCATTACTGCTGCAACTACTACTACTAAAACAACAACTATTACTACTACTACTACCACTACCAAAACTACTACTGCTACAACTATTACTTCTAAAAGTGCAACTACTTCTACTGCTACTACTCCCCCTACTACTACAACTGCAACTATAGCTACTGCTGCTATTACCATTGCTACTATGCTACTAATGCCACTTCTACTGCTACTAATACCACTACTACTACTTCTACTACAGCTATTATTGTTGCTGCTACTACTATAACTACTACTCCTACTATTACTCTTGCTACTTTTGCAACTACTATAATTCGTTTTGCTACTGCTACTTTTGTTACTACTACTTCTACTACTACAACAACTACTACTACTAATGCTACTACAACTACCGCACCCATGGGCACTGCTACTGCTACTACTACTTCTACTACTATTACTTCTATTGCGGCTAATAATACTTCTACTTCTAGTTCTTGTCCTACTACTACTACTACTACTACTACTACTACTAGTGTCACTACTTCTACAGCTGCTACAAGTACTACTACTACTGTTGTTGCTACAACTACTACAAATACTTCTACTAGTACTACTGCTACCACTACTCCAACAACTACTACTCCTATTAATACTACTCCAATTCCTTCTACTATTACTTCTACTACTACTACTACTACTATAACAACAACAACAACAACAACTACTACTAATAATAATAATACTACTACTACTACTACTACTAATACTAATACTACTACTACTACGACCACGACCACTAATAATAATAATATTATTACAACTATTGCTGCTAATGCTGCCACTATCATAACTATAACTACTACGATTAATACTATTGTTGCAGCTGTTCTTGCTACTGTTACTGCTACTACAACAATTATTACTACTTCACCTAGTACTACTACTACTGCTAGTACTAGTTCAACTACTACTATTGCAACATCTTCTACTACTACCACTACTTGAACTATTGGTACTACTTTTGTTACTACTACCACTGATTCCACTACTGCTACTACTACTACTATGACTACTATTGTTGCGGCTGCTACTTCTGCCACCACTACTACTACTGCTACTACTACTATTGTTGCTATTGCTACTACTACAACTACTACTGCTACAACTACTACCACTACTATCACTACTACTCCTACTATAGCTACTACTACAGCTACTTTTGTGGCAAGAATAACTACTTATACTACTACTGCTGCTAGTACAACAACTATTACTAATACAACCGCTGCAACTACTGCTTCTACTGCTACTACAACTACTTCAAATGCGTCTATTACTGCCATGACTGCTACTACTACTACTACTGTTGTTGCTACTATTACTTCTACTAGTGTTACAACTGCTACTACCATTGCTTCTACTAATGCTACTATAGCTACTATTGCTACTGCTACCACAACTACTCCTACTGCTGATTTTGCTACTACTGCTACTAGTACTATGACTACAGCTTCTACTATTACTGCTATTGGTACTACTATTACTTCTGCTACTACTACTGCTACTGCTGCTGCTGCTGCTAATAACTACTACTACAACTACGGGCACTACTACTACTACTACTACTAGAATTCCTAGTACTAATTCTACTATTGCGGCTACTAATACTACTACTACTACATGTCCGACTACAACTACTACAATGGGTACTATTCCTTCTACAACTACTATAATAACTACTACTACTGCTACTGCTGCTATAACTACTATGAATACTTCTGCTACAACTACTGCTAATACTACCACTACTCCAACTATTACTATGCCTACTACAGCTGCTCCAACTCCTTCTAGTACTGCTACAACTACTACTACAACTACTCCTACTTCTACTCCTACTATTAATACAACAACAACAACAACTACTACTACTAGGACCAATAGTAATATGACTGTTACTACTACTGCAGTTACTGCTGCTTCTATCACAACTACAACTACTATTGCTGCTACTTTTGTTGTTGTTGCTACTACTACAACTGCTACTACAACAACAACTACTACTTCACCTACAACTACAACTATTGCTAGAACTGCTTTTGCCACTACTACAACTATTGCTTCTACTACTACCACTACTAGAACTATGAGTGCTACTTTTGCTACTACTACTGCTACTACTACTTCAGTAACTACTACTACTACAACTATTACTATTGCTTCTTCTACTACTACTACCAGTATTGCTTCTCCTATGATATCTACTATTACTACTATAATTACTACTACAACAATAGTAACTACTACTACTATTGTAACTACTACTACTACAATAGCTACCACTACTACTATTACTATAGCTACTATGATTGCTACTCCTAAAACTTTTAGTACAACTGCTATAAGTACAACACCTTCTTCTATTGCTACTAACAATGCCACTGCTGCTTCTACTACTACCACTACTGCTCCTACTATTTCAACTACTACTATTGCAACTATTGCTACTACTGCTGCTACTACTACTTCCACAACTTCTACAACTAATTCTACTAAAACTACTACCACTATGGCTGCTTTTCCTACAATAATTACTACTACTACTATTATTGTTGCTGATACTGCTACCACAAATACTACTGCTACTTCAACAACAACTACTGCTCCTACTGCTACAACTTAGTTTGCAACTGATACTACTACTACAGCCCATGCTACTGCTAATATGGTAACTACTACTCCAGCTACCATACCTACTACTATAGCAACTAATACTACTACACTTACTATTACTACTAATACTGCTACTACTGCTACTACTACTATTTCTACTCCAACTACTAAGTCTACTGTGACTACAACTGCAACTATTGCTACTACTACTACTCTGCTATTATTGCTACAACTATGACTACTACTACTATAAATGCTACTCTGCTGCTGCTGCTACTCCTACAGCTACTACTACTACTATTGCTACTATGACCACTGCTACGACCTCTGCAACTACTACTACCTCTCCTACTGCTACTATTGCTACTATGACTCCTACTACTATTACTACTTCTACTACTACTTCGACCACTACCGTAACTACTCCTACTACTACTACTTCTCCGATCACTTCTAATGGTACAACTACTACTGCAACTACTACTACTACTACTACTACTACTACTACTACTACTACTACTATTACTACTATTACTACTACTTGTACTATGACGGCTACAATTTCTACTACTACTACTATTCCTACAGGTAATAGTACTACTGCTACTAGTACTACATCTTGTTATACTGCTCTTACTATTTTCATTTCTGCTACTGCCACTACTTCTACTACTGCTGCTACTACTATTCACCTAGTACTACTACTACTACTACTACACACACTACCACTACTACTACTATCACTACTACTGCTAGTACTACTACATCTGCTGTTGTTGCTGCTACTACTCCTCCTACTACTACTATTGCTAGCACTACCATTGCTACTACTACTACAATAATAACAACTATTATTGTTGTTGGTGCTACTATTCATACTACTTAAACTACTACTATAGCTCCTGATAGTACTACTAGCACTACAACCATTACTACTACTACTATTACGGTAGTAGCTGAAGAAGCAGTAGTAGTAGCAACAGTAGTAGTGGTAGTAGCAGCAGCAGCAGCAGTAGTAATAGTATTAGTCATAGGAATAATATAGTAGTCATAGTTATAGCAGTAGTAATAGTAGTAGAAGTAGTAGAAGTCATAGTTGTAGCAATAGTAGTTATAATAGTAGTACTAGTAGTAGTAGTAGTAGTAGTAGTAGTAGTAGTAGTAGTAGTAGTAGTAGTAGTAGTAGTAGTAGTAGTAGTAGCAATAGCAGTACTAGTTGTAGTAAAAGTTATAGTAGCAGTAGTAATAGTTGTAGTAGCAGTACTTATAGTAGTAATAGTAGTTATTGTAGTGGTAGTATTAGTAGTAGGAGGAGTAGTAGTAGTAGTAGCAGTAGTAATTGTAGTTGCACAAGTGGTAGCAAAATAAGTAGTAGTAGAAGTAGTAGCCGAAGTAATAGCAGAAGTTGTTGTAGTGAAAGTAGCAGCAGTAGTAGCACAGTAGTAGTATTAGTAGTAGTTTTTGTTATTGTACATAGTAGTAGTAGAAGGGGTAGCAATAGTTGTAGTAGTAGTAGCTATAGTAGTAGTGGTAGTAGTAGTCGTTGCAGGAGTAGTACCAGTTGTAGTAGTTGTAGTAGTAGTAGAACTAGTAGGAATAGCAGTAGTAGTAGTTGTAAAAGTAGCTATAGTAGTAGTACCAATAGTAGTAGCAGTAGTAGCAGCAGCTCCCATAGTAGTAGCAATTATAGTAGTAGTAGGTGCAACACTAGTAATAGCAGCAGTAGTAGTAGTTTTTGTAGTAGTAATAGAAGTAGCTATAGTAGTAGTAGCAGTAGTAGCAGCACTAGTAGTATGAGTAGTCATTGTAGAATTACGAGTAGTAGCTGCTGTAGCGGTATCTGCAGTAGTAGTAGTAGGAGCAGCAGCATTTCTAGTAGTAGTAGTAGGAGCTATTGTAGTCACAGTAGTAGTTGTAGCAACAGTAGTAGTAGTAGTAGTAGCAGTAGGATAAGTCATTGTAGTAGAAGCAATAGTAGTAGTACTAGTTGTAGCAGCCGTAACAGATGGAGCAATTGTAGTAGTTGCAGGAGTAGTGCCAATAGTAGTGGTTGGAGTACGGGTAGAAGTAGTGGGAAGTATTGTACTCGCAATGGTAGTAGTTGCAGGAGTGGTACTAGTAATAATAGTAGTTATAGTTGTTGTTGTAGTGGTAGTATAAGTCATAGTACTAGAAGTAGTAGTAGTAGTAGCAGGAGCAGAATGAGCAGTAGTAGTAGCTACAGGAGTAGCACTAGTAGTTGTAGTAGAAGTTGTTATTATTATTGTTGTTGTTGTAGTAGTAGTAGTAGAAGTTGTTATTATTATTGTAGTAGTAGTAGTAGTAGCAGTAGTAGTAGTAACAATAGTGGATGTAGTAGTAGCAGTAGTAGTTGTAGTAGCAATAGTTGTAGTCACAGTAGTGGATGTAGTACTAGCAATAGTAGTTGCTGAAGCAGTATTTATATTAACAGCGATAATAGTAGCAGCAGCAGTAGTAGTACTACTACCAACAGAAGTAGTAGCAGCAGCAGCAGTAGTAGTACTACCAACAGAAGTAGTAGTAGAAGCAGTAGTAGCAGCAGCAGTTGTTGTAGTAGTAGTCATAATAGCAGCAATAATAGTATGAGTACTTATAGTAGAAGTAGTAATAGCTATAGTAGTTGTAGCAGTAGTAGTAGGAGCAGCTGTTGGATCCACAATAGTAGTAGTAGTAGGAGTAGTTGTTGTAGCAGCAGTTGTTATAGTAGTCATAGTAGTAGTATTAGTAGCTATTGTAAGAGTAGCAGTAATAGTAATAGTAGTTGCAGGAGTTATGGCAGCAACAGTAGTAGTACTAATAGTATAATTTGTATTAGTAGCAGCCGAATTAGTAGAAGTAGTAGTAGCAGCTGAAGTGGAAGATGTAGTAGAAGTAGCGAAAGTGGTAGTAGTAGTAGAAGTAGCATTAGTCATGGTGGCTATAGAAGTAGTAGCAACAACAGTAGCAGTAGTTGTTGTTGTTATAGTAGTAGTAGTAGTACCAATAGCAATACTAGTTGTAGCAAAAGTTGTAGTTGTAGTAATTGTAGTAGTAATAGTAGTTATAGTAGTGGTAGTATTAGCTGTAGTAGTAGTAGTGGTGGTAGCAATAGTAGTAGTAGTAGTAATAGCTATAGAAGTAGTGGTAGTAGTAGTAGTCATAGGAGTAGTAGGAGCAGTTGTAGTCACAGTACTAGTAGGAGTAGTAGTAGTAGTTGCACAAGTAGTACTAGAAGTAGTAGTTTTAGTAGTAGAAGTAGTAGAAATAGTAGTGGTAGTAGTAGTAGTAGCAGTAGTAGTTGTAGTAGTAGTACTAGTAGTAATAACAATAGTAGAAGTAGTCACCAAAATAGCTATAGTTGTAGTAGTAGCAGTAGTAGTAGTAAGAGTAGCAGTAGTAATAGTAGTTGTAGTACTAATAGAAGTAGTTGTAGTAGTAGTAGTAGTAGTTGCCAGAGTAGTAGCAATAGTATTATGAGTAGTAGTTTCAAAATCAGTAGTAGTAGTTGTAGTAGCAGTAGTTGTAGTAGTAGTAGTAGTATTAGCAATAGTAATAGTGGAAGCTGTTGAAGTCGTCGTAGTAGTAGTTCCAGGAGTAGTGCGAGTAGTAGCACTAGTAGTGATAGTAATACTAGTAGCATTTTAACTCATAGTAGTAGTAGTAGTAGTAGTAGTAGTTGCAGAAGTAGTACCCATAGTAGTAGTGGCCATGGTACTTGTACTACTAGCAGTTATTATTGTTGTTAAAGTAGTAGTAGTAGAAGAAGTAGTAGGAACTGTTGTAGTCACTGTGGTAATTGCTGCGGGGTGGTACCTATTGTAACAGTAGTAGTAGTTGTTGTTATTTTTGTTATATAAGTCATAGTAGTAGAAGTAGCAGAAGTTATTGTAGTAGCAGTAGTAGTTGTAGTAGTAAGAGTATCAGTAGTAGTAGTTGTTGTTGTTATTATTATTGTTATTGTAGTAGTAGGAGGAGAAGAAGTTGTTGTTTGTAGCCGTAGTGGAAGTAATAGTAGCAGTAGTTGTTGTAGCAGCAGCAGGATTATTAGCAGGAATAGCAGTAGCTATAGTTATATGCTTGCTATAGAAAAACTAGTAGTAGCAGTAGCAATTGTAGTAGTAGCAATAGTACTACCAACAAAAGTGGTAGTAGGAGAAGTAATAGCAATAGTAGTAGATGTAGTAGTAGTAGTAGTAGCAGCAATAGTATGAGTATTTATAGAAGTAATAGTAGTAGCAGTAGTAGTAGCAGTAGTAGTAGTTGGGGCAGTTGTTGCAGCAGCAGCAGCAGTAGTAGCAGTTGTTATAGTAGCCGTAGTTGCAGTATTAGTAGCTGCTATAGGATTAGTTATAATAGAAATAATAGTAGTAGGAGTTGTGTTAGTAGTAGTAGTAGTACTTGTAGTACTAGTTATGCTAGTAGCAGAAGAATTAGTAGTAGTAGTAGCAGTAGCTATAGTGGCAAAAGTGGTAGTAGTAGCGGTAGTCATAGTAGTAGCAAAAGTAGCATTAGACATGGTGGCTATAGTAGTAGCAGCAATAGTAGTAGTAGTAGTGGAAATGGTAGTAGAAGCAGTAGCAGTAGCAGCAGTGGCAGTAGTAGCAGTAGTCATAGTCGTAGTAGCATTAGTAGCCATAGTAGTAGTAATAGTATCAGTTGTAGTAGTAGTACAAGTAGCAGTAATCATAGTAGTAGTAGTTGTGGTAGGAGTAGTACTAGAAAAAGCAGTATTAGTAGTAGCAATAAGAGTAGTAGCATCAATAGTAGTAGTAGCAATAGCAGTAGTAGTAGTAGTACTAGTAGTACTAGTAGTAGTACTAGTAGTACTAGTAGTAGTACTAGTTGTACTTGTAGTAGTAGTAGTACTCGTAGTAGTACTAGTAGTAGTAGTAGTACCACTAGTAGTAGTAGTAATAGTAGTAGTAGTAGAAGTTGTAGTAGGAGTAGGAGTGGTAGTAGGAGTAGTTGTAGTAGCAGTAGTAGTAGAAGTAGTAGCTGTTGTAATAGTAGTGGTAGTTGGAGTACTAGTAGCCATAGTAGTAATAGTAGTAGTAGTAGTAGTCATAGTAGTAGTAGTTGGGGCTTACTAGTAGTAGCAGTAGTACGTTGTAGTAGTAGTAGCAGAAGTATTTGTAGTAGTAGTACTAGTCATAGAAGCATCAGAAGTAGTAGTAGCTATAGTAGTAATAGTAAGTCATTGTAGTAGTAGTTGTCGTAGTCGTACTACTAGTAGTAGTAGCAGCAGGAGTAGTAATAGCTATAGCAAAAGTAGCAGTAGTTGCTGTAGTAGTAGAAATAGTAGTAGCTGTAGCAGTAGTTGCTACAATAGTAGTAGTAGTAGCAGCAGCAGCAGTAGTAGTCATAGTAGAAATAGGAGTAGTTGCATTGGTAGCATTAGTAGCAGCAACAATAGTAGTAGTAGTAGTAGCAGTAGTAGTAGTAGTAGTAGCATTATTAGTGGCAATATCGGTTGCAGCAGTAATACTCAAATTCGTAAAAGTTGTAGTAGTACTAGTAGCAGTAACAGTAGTGGTTCAATCAGTAGTTGTTATTGTTGTAGTTGTAGCTGCAACAGAGGCAGCACCGTCAGAACTAGTAGTAGTAGTAGCAGCAGTACCAGTTGTATTAGTAGTAGCAGTAGTAGTAGTGGCAACAGTAGTAGTAGTAGTAGTAGTTGCAGTAGTAGTAGTATGACAAGTAGTCATAGTAGTGGTAGAAGTAGCAATAGTAGTAGTAATAGTAGTCGCAATAGTAGAAATGGTTGTAGTTGTATCAGTAGTAGCCGTAGTAGAAGTAGTAGTTGCTAGAGTAGTACTAGCAGTAGTAATATAAGTACTAACAGTAGAATTTGTAGGAGTAGTAGTAGTAGCCGTAGACGTAATAACAATAAGAGAAGTTGTATTCGCAGTAATAGTAGTAGTAGTAATATGATAAGTAGTCTACTAGCGATAGCAGTAGTAGTACTAGTAGTGGTAGTAGTAGCAGTACTAGAAGTACTAGTAGTATCAGCGGTAGCAGTAGTAGAAGTAGTAGTTGTTGTTGTTGTTGTTGTAGTAGTAGTAGTAACAGAAGTAGCAGAAGTAGTAGTAGGAGAAGTAGTAGTAGTTGTTATTGTAGGAGAAGTTGCAGTGGTGGTAGTAGTAGCAGTAGCAGTAGTAGTAATACAAGTAGTGGTGGTGGTGGTGGTAGTAGTAGTAGTAGTATTAGTAATAGGAGCAGGAGTAGTAATAGTAGTAGTAGTAGTAATAGTAGAAGTAGTAGTTGTAGTAGCAGTACTAGTAGTATTAGTAGTAGTAGTAGAAGTAGTAGTAGTAGTAATAGTAGTCATAGTAATTGTAGTACTATTAATAGTAGTAGTAGTAGTAGTAGAAATCGTCGTAGCAGTAGTAGTAATCGTAGTTGTATAACTAATAGTAGTACAAGCAGCAGCAGCAGAAAGAGTAGTAGTAGTAGTTGTAGGAGTAGTACCAAGTGTAGTAGCAGCCATAGTATTAGTAGTAGTAGTAGTTGTTGTTGAACTAGTAGTAGTAGAAGTAGTAGGAACTCTTGTGGTCGCGGTGGTGGTAGTTGTTGGAGCTGTACCAATAGTACCAGTAGTAGTTGTATAAGTCATAGTAGTAGAAGTAGTAGTTGTTGTAGTAGCAGTAGTAGCTGTAGCAAACGGAGTAGTAGTAGTAGTTGCACGAGTCGTACCAATAGTAGTTGTAGCAGTAGTTGTAGTTGAAGGAGTCGTATCAGCAGTAGCAATAGCAGTAGCAGTTGTAGAAGCAGTAGTAGTATCAATAGTCATAGTAATAGTAGTTGTGGTAGGAGTAGTAGTAGCAAAAGCAGTAGTAGTAATAGCAGTAATAATAGTTGTAGCAGTAGTACTAGTAGTAGTAGTAGTTGTTGTTGTTGTTATTGTAGTAGTAGTAGTAGTAGTAGTAGCAGTAGCAGTAGTTATAGTAGTACTAGCAGCAGACGTCGTAGTAGGCATAGGTGTGGTAGTAGGAGTAGTGGTAGTAATAGTAGTATTAGTAGAAGAAGTAGTAGTTGTAGTAATAGTAGTAGTTGGAGTTGTTATCGTAGTAGTAGTTTGGGTAGTACTAGTGGTAGTAGTTGTAGTAGTAGTAGCAGTAGTAAGTAGTAGAAGTAGTAGCAGAAGTATTTGTAGTAGCAGTTATAGTAGTAGAAGCATCAGTAGTAGTAGTAGCTATAGTAGTAATAGTAAGTCATTGTAGTAGGCACGATAATAGTTGTAGTAGTAGTAGTAGGAGGAGGAGTAGTAAAAGCAGTATTAGAAGTAGCAGTAGTAGCAGTAGTAGTAGAAGTAGTAGTAGCAATAGCAGTAGTGGCTACAATAGTTGTAGTAGCAGCAAAAGTAGTATTAGTAGTAGTAGTCATTATAGAAATAGTTGTAATAGAAGTAGTAAGAGTTGTAGTTATAGAAGGAGGAGTAGCATTGGTAGCAATAGTACCAGCAGCTGTAGCAGTAGTAGTAGTTGTAGCATTAGTAGCAGCAATAGTAGTTGTTATAGCAGTAGTAGTAGCAGTATTAGTAACAGCAGTCGTATTAAAATTCATAGTAGTAGTAGTAGTAGCAGCAATAGCAGTAGTTATTGTTGTTGCAGTTGCAAAAATGGCAGCGGCGTCAGTAGTAGTAGTAGTAGTAGTAGTAGTACCAATTGTTATAGTGACTATAGTACAAGTCGTATCAGCTGCAGCAGTAGTAGCAGTAGCAATAGTAGTAGTAGTAGGAGGAGTAGTAGTAGTAGTTGTAGTATTAGTAGTAATAGTAGTAGTTGTAGTTGTAGTAGTAGTAGTATGATAAGTAGTTAGAGTAGTGGTAGTGGTAGCAATAATAGTAGTAGCAGTAGTAGTAGTAGTAGTAGTAGAAAAGTAAATTAGTAGTAGTTGATGTAGTTGTAGTTGTACCAGCAGTAGCAGTAGTAGAAGTAGTAGTAGCTGGAGTAGTAGTAGCTGTAGTAATAGAAGTAGTAGCTGCAGAATTTGTAGTAGTAGTAGTTGTTATAGACATAATAATAGTAGTTGTTGTTGTATTAGCAACAGTAGTAGCAGTAGTAGCAGTAGTATGATAAGTTGTCATATTAGTGATAGCAATAGTAGTAACAGTAGTAGCAGTGGTAGTAGTAGTAGTTGAAGTAGTAGTAGTAAATGTAGTAGAAGTAGTAGTAATAGTAGTAGTAGTACTAGTAGTAGTAGTAGTAGAAGTAGTAGTAAAAGAAGTAGTAGGAGGAGAACTAGTAGTAGTTGTTATTGTAGGAGAAGTTGTACTGGTAGTAGTAGTAATAGTAGTAGTAGTAAAAGTAAAAGTAGTAGTAGTAATAGTAGTTAGAGTAGTAGTATTAGTAGCTGTAGTAGTTGAAGTAGTAGTAGTAGTAATAGTAGTAATCGTAATTGTTGTAGTATTAATAGTAGTATTAATAATAGTAGTAGTGGTAGTAGTAGTAGTAGCAATAGTAGTAATCGTAGAAGTAGTAATAGTAAGAGTCCGAGTTGCTGTAGCACCAGTATTACTAATTGTAGTAGCAGTGGCAGTAGTAGCAGCAGCAGATGTAGCAGCAATAGTAGTAGAAGTAGTAGTTGTTGTAGTAGAAATAGTAGTAGTAGCAGTAGTTATAGTAATAGTGAGAGTATTAGTTGTAGTAGCAGTTGTTGTAGTAGTAGCAGTATTTTCCGTAGTAGTTTTTATTGTTGTTGCAGTAGCTATGGTAGCAGTAGTAGCAGGAGTAGTAGTTCTGGTAGTAGTTGTAGGAGTAGTTGTAGCAATAGTAGTAGTAGTCGTGATAGTTGTGGTAGTAGTATCATAAGTAGCGGTACTAATAGCAGTGGTCGTAGTAGCAATAGTAGCAGTAGTAGTGCTAGTTGTAATAGCAGTAGTGGTAGCAATTGTACTTGTTGTAGTAGTACTATTTGTAGTTGTAGTAGTAGTAGTACTAGTTGTGGTCGTAGTATACTAGAAGTCATAGTAGTAGCAGAACTAGTGGAAGTGGTTATAGTTGTAGTAGTAGCAGTAGCAATAGTAACAGTTGTTGCAGTAGTAGTAGTTACAAAAGTATTAATATTAGTAGTAGTAGTAGCAACGGTAGTAGTAGCAGGTACAGTAGCTGCAGTAGTAGCAGTAGTAGTAGCACTAGAAGTAGAAGTAGTAGCAGTAGTAACAATAGTTGTAGTAGTAGCAGTAGTAGCAATAGTAGTAGTAGGAGCAGTAGTAGTAGCAGAAGTAGTAGTTGTTGTTGTTGTAGTATTATTAGTAGTATTATCATTAGTAGTAGTAGAAGTAGTAATAGAAGTAGTAGTGGACGTAGTAGTAGTAGTAGGTGTTGTAGTAGCAGTAGTCGTAATCGTAGTAGCAGTAGTTGTAGAAGCAGCAGTAGTAGCAGTATTAGTAGTAATATGATAAGTGGTAGTTCTAGCGTTCGCAAAAGTTGTAGAAGTAGTAGTACTTATAGCAGTCATAGCAGTAGTTACAGTTTTATTAGTAGTACAAGCAGTAGTAGTACTAGCAGCAGTAGTAGTAGTTGTAGTAGTGGTAGTAGTAGTAGTAGTTGCAGTAGTAGTAGAAGTTGTAGTGGACGTAGCAGTAGTTGTAGTAACAGTGGTGGTTGTTGTTGTTGTAATAGTATTAGTAGTTGCAGCAATAGTAGCATTAGTAGTAGCAGTAGCAGCAGCAGTGGTAGTGTAGCAGTAATAGCTGCAATAGTGGCAGTAGTAGCAGCTGTAGCAGTTATAATAGTAGTAGTAGCAGTATAAGTCATAGTCGTAGAAGCAGCAATAGCAAGAGTTGTAATAGTAGCAGTAGTAGAAGGAGTAGTCATAGTAGTTGCAGGAGTTGTACCAGTAGTAGTAGTAGCCATAGTATTAGCAGTAGTTGTTGTTGTTATTGTTGTTGAACTAGTAGTAGTAGTGGAAGTAGTAGGAACTGTTGTAATCGCAATCGTAATAGTTGCAGGAGTGGTACCAGTTGTAACAGTAGTAGTAGTAGTATAAGTCATTATAGTAGAAGTAGTAGTAGTAGTAGTAGTAGTAGTAGTGGTAGTAGTAGCAGTAGTAGCAGAGGGAGCAGTAGTAGTAGTTGCAAGAGTAGTACCAGTAGAAGTAGTAGTTATAGTATTTGTAGTAGTTGTAGTAGTTGTTGTTGTTGTTGTTTTTGTTGCAGGAGTAGTAGTAGTAGCAGAAGTTGTAGTTGAAGTAGTGGAAGTAGTAGTAGCAATAATAGTTGTATTAGTAGTAGTTGTATTAGCAACAGTAGCACTAGTAGTAGCAATAGCAGCTGCAGTAGTACTACCGACAGAAGTAGTAGTGGTAGTAGTAGTAGCGGCTGTAGTTGTTATTGTAGTAGTAGTAATAGTAGCAACAATAGCATGAGTATTTATAGTAGTAGCAATAGTTGTAGTAGTCGAAGTAGTAGTTGTAGCAATAGTTGTTGTAGCAACCGTAGTTGTAGTAATAGTAGCTATTGCAGGAGTAGTAGTAATACTAATAATAGTAGCAGGAGTTGTGGTAGCAGCAGTAGTAGTACTAGTAGTATTAGTTGTATTAGCAGTAGAAGAATTAGTAGTAGTAGTAGAAGTAGATGTAGTGGCAAAAGTTGTAGTGGTAGCGGTAATCACAGAAGTAGCAGAAGTAGCAGTACTATTAGTAGTAGTAGTAATCATAGTCGTAGTGGCATTACTAGTAGTAGAGGTTGTAGCAGTAGCAGTTGTAGCAGTAGTAGTAGTTGCAGTAGCATAGTAGTAGTAGTTGTGGTAGGAGTAGTTATAGCGAAAGCAGTACTAGTGGTAGCAGTAATAGTAGTAGCACCAGTAGTAGTAGAAGTCGTAGTAGGAGTAGGAGTGGTAGTAGTAATAGTAGTAGTAGTAGTAGCAGTAGTAGTCGGAGTTGGAGTTGTAGTCGTAGTAATAGTAGTAGTGGTAGTAGTTGGGGTAGTACTAGTAGTAGTTGTTGGAGTAGTTGTTGTAGTAGTAGTAGTAGTAAGTACTACTAGTAGTTGTAGAAGTATTTGTACTTGTAGTACTAGTCGTAAGATCATCAGTAGTAGCAGTAGCTATAGTAGTAATAGCAAGTCATTGTAGTAGTAGTAGTAGCAGTCGTAGTAAGAGTAGTAGTAGTAGTAACAGTAGAGGTAGTAGTAGTAGCAGTAGTAGGAGTAGGTGTAGTAGTAGTAGAAGCTGGAGTAAGAGAAGTTGTAGTTGTAGTAGTAGTTGTTGTAATTGTAGTACTGCTGCTACTAGTAGTAGAAGGAGGAGGAGTAGGAGTAGGAGTTGTGGTAGGAGTAGTAATCATTGGAGTAGTGGGAGCAATTGTAGTAGTAGTAGAAGTTGTTGTTGTAGTATTAGTAGTAGTAATAGTAGTAGTAGTTGTACTAGTAGTGGTAGTAGTTGTTGTTGTTATAGTAGTCAGAGTAGTAGTAGGAGTAGGAGCAGGAGTTGGAGCAGAAGTAGTAAAAGTAGTAGTAGTAGCAATAGTGGAAGGAGTAGTAGTATTAGAAGTTGTACTAGTAGCACAAGTAGTAGTAGCAGTTGTACTAGTAGTACAATTAGTAGTAGTAGTTGTTGTTGTTGTAGTAGTAGTAGTAGTAGTAGTAGTAGTAGTAGTAGTAGTAGTAGTATAAGAAGTTCCAGAAGAAGTAGTACCAGCGGAAGTAGTAGTAGCAGTAGTAGGAGTATTAGTCGTAGCAGTAGTAGTAGTGATATTCATAATAGCAGCAACAAGTGTAGTAGTAGTAGTGGCAGCAGCAGTAGTAGCAGTAGTAGTAGCAACAACAACATTAGAAGTAGTAGAAGTAGAAGCTACTGTAATAGTATCAACGGTGGCATGAGTAGTAGTAGTTGCAATAATAGTAGTAGTATTTGTTGTAGTAGAAGTAGTAGTTGCAAAGGTAATAGTAATAGCAGAAGTAGCAGTTGCAGTGGTAGTCGTAGCAGTGGCAACAGTAGTAGTAGCAGGAATAATAGTAGTTGCAGTAGGAGTAGTAGTAGTAGTACTTGGAGTAGTAGTAGTAGTAGTAGTAGCAGAAGTAGTAGTAGTTGTAGTAGAAATAATAGGAGTTGTAGTAGTAGCAGTTATAGTTGAAGCGGTAGTAGTTTGAGTAGTAGTAGCAGAAATAGGAGTAGTAGAAACATGCATTGGAGTAGTAGTAGAAATAGTAGCTGAAATAGTAGCAGAAGCGATAGTAGTAATTATAGCTCTAGTAGTAGTAGTAGTTGTTGTAGTAGTAGTAGTAGTAGTAGCAGTAGGAGTAGTAGTAGTAGCAGTATAGTTGAAGCAATAGTAGTTTGAGCTGTAGCAGTAGTAGTAGGAGTTGTAGCAATAGGCGTTGGAGTGGTAGTAGAAGTAGCAGTTGAAATAGTAGCAGAAGCGGTAGTAGTAGTAGTAATAGAAGTAGGAGTAGTAGTAGTGTAGTAGTAAAAGCAGGAGTAGTAGTAGTAGTAATAGTATTAGTAATAGTAGTAGTATTAATAGTAGTAGTAGTAGAAGTAGTAGAAGAAGTAGTAATAGAAATAGAAGTAGCAGTAGTAGTAGTAGTAGCAGTAGTGATAGTGGTTGTAGTAGTAGTAATAGCCGTAGTAGTAGTAGTAGTAGTAGTAGTTGTTGTTGTTGTTGTAGATTACTAGTAATAGTAGTAGTTATTGTTGTTGTTGTTGCTGCAGTAGTAGAGGTAGTAGAAGTAGTTGTAGTAGTAGTAGTAGCAACAACAATAACAATAGTAGTAGTAGTAGTAGAAACAGCAGTACTAGCAGTAGCAGCACCGACAATAGTAGTAGCAATAATATTAGTAGCAGTAGCAGTATTTATTGTACTAGTCGTAATAGTCATAGATTAGCAGTGGTAGTAGTAGTTGAAGTAGAAGTTGTAGTAGTAGTAGTAGTAGTTATTGTTGTTATTATTATTGTAGGAGTAGTAGTAGTAAGACTAGTAGCAGTAGTTGTCAAAGCAGTAGTAGTAGCAGCAGTAGCAGCTGTAGTAGTATTAGTAGTAGGAGTGATAGGAGTAGTAGTAGTAGTAGTAATAGTCGTAGTAGTGTTAATAGCAGTAGTAGTCATGGTGGTGGTGGTGGTGGTGGTGGTAGGAGTATTAGGATCAATAATAGTAGTATTACTAGTTGTAGTAGTGCTAGTAGTGGTAGTAGTGTTAGGATCAATAATAGTAGTAGTAGTACTAGTTGTAGTAGTAGTAGTTAGTGGATGCAGTAGGAGTAGCAGTTGGAGTTGTAGTAGTAGTCATAGTAGTAGTAGTAGTAGTCGTAGTAGGAGTAGTAGTAGTCGTAGTAGTCGGGGTAGTTGGACTAATAGTACTAGTAGTAGTAGTTGGTGTAGTAGTACTTGTAGCTATAGTATTGGTAGTCATCGTTGTAGTAGAAGTGGCGGCAGCAGTAGTAATACTAGTAATAGTAGTCAGAGTAATAGTAGCTCAGGAGTACTAGTAGTAGTAGTTGTTGTTGTTATTGTAGTAATGGAAATAGAATAGTAGTAAAAGTTGTAGTAGTAGGAATAGAAGTTGGAGTATTAGGAGTTAGTCATAATAGTAGTTGTAGTTGTTGTGGTAGAAGGAGTAGGAGGAGTAGGAGTAGGAGCATTAATAGCATAAGCAGTACTTGTAGTTGTAGTAACTGTAGTCGTAGTTGTAGCATCAGTAGTAGTAGTAGTTATAGTAGTCATAGTAGTAGTAGTATTAGTTGTTGTTGTAGTAGTAGCAGAAGTAGTAGGAGAAGTAGTAGTAGCAATAGTAGGATTAGATGTAGTAGTAGTAGTTGTTGTTTTAGTAGTAGTACTCGTAGTTGTACAAGCAGTAGCAGTAGTAGTAGTAGCCGTAGTAGTAGGAGGACATATAGTAGTAGTGGGAGTAGTACTAGGAGTTGTAATAGGAGTAGTAATACTTGGAGTAGTGGTAGCAGTAGTTGCAGTAGGATTAGTAGAAGTAGTTGTTTTGCGTAGTAATAGTAGCAGCAGTAGTAGTAGCAGTTGCAGTAGTAGTTATTATTTTAGTAGTAGTAGTAGTAGTAACAACAGGTGTAGTTGTAGTCAGAGTAGGAGTAGGAGTAGGAGTAGCTTTAGGAGTGAGAGTAGTAGAAGTAATAGTAATAGTAGTAGCAGTAGTAGTAGAAGTTGTACTCTAAGTAGAAGTAGTAGTAGTTCTTGTAGTTGTTTTGGTAGTAGTAGTGGTGGTGGGAGTAGTAGTGGTAGAAGTAGTTGTAGTAGTAGTAGTAATATTAGTCGTCGTATTAGTAGTAGCCGTAGTGGGGGTAGGAGTACTACTAGTTGTAAAAGTAGTAGTGGCAATAGTAGTACCAGTAGTAGTAGGTGTAGTGATTGTAGTAGTAGTAGTAGTAGTAGGTGTAGCAGTAGTACTTGGAGTAGTAGTGGTAGTGAGAGCAGTAGTTGTAGCTGTTGTAGTTGTAGCAGTAGTAGTTCTGGTTGTAGCAGCAGTAGAAGTAGTAGTAGTTGTTGTAGTAGCAATAATAAGAGTAGTAGTTATAGCCATAGCAATAGCAGTAGTTGTAGGTGTAGTAGTTGAAGTTGTAGTAGTAATTGTCATAGTAGCTGGAGTAGTAGTAGTAGTTATAGTAGTAATAGTAATAGTAGTAGTAGTAATTAAAGTAGCAACAACAGCCGCTGTAGTAGTAATAGTAGTTTTAGTAGTTGTAGCAGTAGTGGTAATAGTTTTACTCCCACTACTACTACTACAACTGTGACTAATACTGCTACTAATGTAACTACAGCTGCTACTACTATGATTACTACTACAGCTATTGTTACAACTACTAGTTCTCCAATTACTACTACTACTGTGACTACTACTGTGACTACTACAACTACCACTGCTACTGCGATTACTTCTGCTACTACTGTTGTTACTAGTATTCCTAGTAGTAGTAGTAGTAGTAGTAATATTTGTTTTTGTAGTAGTAGTCTTACTCCTACTACTACTGGTACAATTGCGACTACTACTACTACTAGTAGTTCTCTTACTATTACCACTACTTCTACTACAATTGCAGCTACTACTACTGCTGCTAATACTACTATTGCGACTATCTCCGCACAACTGCTATTGCTACTACTCCTACTACAGCTGCTACTTCTGCGACGACTACTGCTGCTGCTGCTGCTACTACTACTACTACTACTATTACGACAACTGCTACTACTATTACTTCTCCTACTATTGCCACCATAACTACTACTACTACTATTTTTACTAATACAGCTGCTACTAGTACTGCTACTACTGCTGCTATTATGCCTACTGCTATTACTACTACTACTATTGCTACTACTACTAATAATGCTACTACTACTCCTACGACTTCTACTCCAACACCTACTAATACTACTACTACTACTACTGTTGATGCTGCAGCAGCTGCTGCTACTCCTGCTACTACTAATGCTACGACTATAACTGCTAATGCTACTAGTACTGCAACTGCTGCTACTATTGCCCCTTGTATACTACTATGACTAATACTACTATTACTACTACTACTACTACTACTCCTCCTCCTCCTAGTCCTGCTACTACCACTACTACCACTACCACGACAACTCCAACAACAATTATAGCTGCTGTTGCTGCTGCTGCTGCTGTTGCTAGTACAATTTCTACTAGAACTGCTACTACTACTAGTACTACTACTACTACAACAACTACTCCTACTACTACTATCACTACTTCATCTACTACAACTACTACTAATACTACAACCACTACTCCTACTAGCACTACTACATCTAGTCCAACTCCTAATCGTACTAGTGCTATTATTGCTACTCCTATATCTACTACTACTATTACTATTACTCCTATTACCACTCATACAGCTACTCCTACTACTACTACAACAACAACTACAACTCCTCCTACTCCTGCTATTGCAACAACTCCGACTCCTAATAATACTACTACTGCTATAACTACTACAACTCCTACTACTACTGCTACTACTACTACTGCTACTACTACAGCTACTACCATTGCTAATACTCTTGCTACTAGTGATACTACTACCGCTACTACTATTGCTCTTACTACTGCTACTGCAACAACTACTTCTGTTACTACTAATACTACTACTACTCCTTCTACTACTACTGCCATTGCTACTACTACTTCTGATACAACAACTATTACTACTACTTCCCCTACTTGTACTAATTCTGCAACTAGCTCCGCTAGGGCTACTTCTTCTTCTATAATAACAACAACTACTACAGCTACCACAACTACTACTTCTCCTACTACTTCTGCTTCCACTACTACTACAGCAGCAACAACAACAACAATAACAACTACTACTACTACTACTACTAATACTACTACTATTGCTACTACTACTACTACTGCTCCTCCTCCTCCTGCTACTACTACTACTATTACTACTACCACTACTACTACTACTACTTCTACTACTACTACTACCACCACCACGACTACCACTACTACTATTAACACTCCTCCTACAGCTACTACTTCTAGTACTACTACTATTATTACTACTACGCCTCCTACTAATGCTACTACAACTACAACTACTGCTACTACTGCTGCTACTGCTTCTACCTCTACTACAACTACCACTCCACCTCCTTCTACTACTACTATTACTACCACTACAATGACTACTACTTCTTCTATAACTACTACTACAACTACAAGTAATAATACAACTAATCCTGCTACTGCTACAACGACTATAGCCACTTCGACTAATACTTCTGCACTACTACTTTTATTACTACTATTGCTGCTACTACTACTACTGCTACTATTACTACTGCTACTACTACTACTATTATTATTTCTGCTACAACCATTACTATTGCAACTACTCCTACCACGACTACTACTGCTGCTGCTGACATCAACAGTATGACTACTATTGCTACTTTTACTACTACTTTTGCTACACCTACTATTGCTACTAATACTTCTACTACTACTATAACTGCTACTGCTGCTACTACTACTATAGCTATTGCTACTACTTCCCATATCACAACTACTTCTGCTACTACTAGTTCTACTACTACTGCTGCTAGTACTCGTTCTAATATACTACTATTACTGCTAGAACTACTGCTAGTACTTCTGCTAATATACTACTATTATTGCTACTATTACTGCTACTATGACTACCAGTACAACTTCTGCTACTACTACTGCTACTGGCACTCCAACTACTACTACTATCACTACTGCTACTACTACTACCACTAATACTTATACTATTATAACAATAACAACTACTAGTACTATTACTACTACTATTGCTGCTAATGTACTATTACTTCAACTACTACTACTACTGCTATTAATACTACTACTACTCATTGTCCTACCACTATTACTACTACTACTACTACGACAACTACTACTACTATTACTACTACTTCTTCTACTACTACTACTTCTACTACCACTACTACTACTTTTGCTGCTACTACTGCCACTACTACTACTACTACTACAACTATGGAAACTACTGCCACTACAGCTACTACTACTACTACTACTACTTCTACTACTACTACTTCTACTACTACTACTTCTACTACTACTACGGCTTCTGCTACTACTAGTACTACTATTGCTGCTACAATTACTTCTGCTACTACTACTGTTGTTGTACTGCTGCCTTTGTTGTTGCTGCTACTACTACTAATACTGCTAGAACAACTATTGTTACTGCTACTATTGCTACTACTACAACTACTTCAGTACTACTACTATAGTTACTACAACGGCTACTGCTCTAGACGTATCAGCCACAACCGCTACTACTACTCTGACTTCTGCTACTACTGCTAGTACTGCAACAATTGGTGTTACTACTATTACCCCAACTACTACTACTGATACTACTGCTACTACTGCTACTACCACTACAGCTATTAATGCTACTGTTGCTACTACTTCTTCTCCTACTACTACCTCTTCAGCTGCAGTATTGCTACTATGAGTACTACTATTACTACTACTTCTTCTACTCTACTACTATTATGAGTACTACTATTACCACTACTCATACTACTGCTACAGCTGCTAATATTGCTACTACTACTGCTACCACTACTAATACTACTGCTGCTACCACTACTACTACTATGACCGCTACACTACCACTACTACCACCATTACTGTTACTACTACTATTACTACAATTGTTGCTACTACTACTCCTACTACTATTACTACTACTATTGTGACTACAATATGCTATAACTACTACTTTTGCTACTACTATTACTATTGTGACTACTTTTGTTACAACAACTACTGTTACTCCTACTAATATTATTACTGCTGCAGCTACTAATAAGAACTACACTACTACTATTACTACTACTACAACGATGACTACTACTTCCACTTCTACTACTATTACTACTACTACAACAACTACCACTTTTGATACTACTGCAACGACTGCTGCTACTACTACCACTACTACTACTTTTGCTACTGGCACTTCCACTACTACTACTACTATTACTATGACAACTACTGCTACTATTACTACTACTAATGCTGCTGCTGCTACTACTACTATTATGGCCACCACTGCTACAACTACTGCTACTATGACTACTACTACTGCTTCAGCTGCGACTACTACTACTAATAATAGTACTACTACTATTACTAGTACTATTGCTGTTGTTGTTGCTGCTACTACTACTAATACTGCTACAACAATTACTATTACTGCTACTGCTACTCTTACTACTATTGTTGTTACTACTACTGATACTAGTACTACTACTACTCAAACTACTACTACTACTAGTAGCACTATTGCTAGCACTACTACTACTACCGCTGCTACAGCTGCTGCTACCACTTCTACTACTACTACTGCCACAACTATTGCAACTACAGCTTCTACTACTGCTACTGCTGCTACTACTGCTTCTATTGCTACTACTATTACTTCAACTGCTACTTCTCCTACTACTACTACAACTTCTCCTACAATAACAGTTATTATTGCTTGTCCTACTACTGCTGCTACTACTACTACTGCTCCTACTACTACTACTTCATCTACAACTACTCCAACTACTCCAACTACTACAACTTCTACTATAACTACTACTACAACTACTAGTATTACTGCTGCTACAACTTCTATAACCACATCGACTACTGCTTCCGTACTACTACTTCTATTACCACTGTTGCTGGTGCTACTACTACTGCTACTACTATTACTACTATTATTTCTTCTGCTACAACTATTACTACCGCAACTACTCCTACCACAACTAGCACTACTACTGCTAAGACCAAAAGTATGACTACTGTTGCTGCTACAAATACTACTACTACTTTTGCTATATCTACTGTTGCTACTAATACTTCTACTACTACTAAAAATGCTTGTACTGCTACTGCTACTACAGTTGTTACTACTACTTCTCATATTACCACTAGTTTTGCTACTACTACTACTACTATTGCTGCTACTGCTAATATACTACTACTTATGCTACAACTACTACAACTAGTACTCCTACTACAGCTGCTGCTGCTATAGCTAATACGTGTACTACTACTACTACTACCACTACCACCACTACCAGTACAACTTCTACTACTACCACTGCTACTCGCACTCCCACAACTACTACTATCACTACTACTATTATTGCCACTACCACTACTACCTATACTACTACTACTAAAACTTCTACTAGTACTCTTACTTCTATTGTTGCTGCTAATGCACTATTACTTTGACTACTACTACTATAACTACTGCTACTACTACTCCTAGTCCTACTACTACTACTATTAATACTACTATGACTACTACTACTACTACTATTACTACTACTTTGACTACTACGACCACTACTACTACTACCACTATGACCACTTTTGCTACTACTACTACTACTACTACTACTGCTGCTGCTGCTGCTGCTGCTGCTACTACTGCTACTGCTGCTGCTACTACTACTGCTGCTTCTCCTACCACTACTACTACTACTACTACTACCGTTGCTACTTCTATTACTACTACTATTACTTCTGCTACTACTACTACTACTATTGTTGCTGCCATTGTTGCTGCCACTACTACTACTAATACTACTACTAATACTACTACAACAACTACTATTACTGCAATGATTGCTACTACTGCTCCTACTGCAACTACTTTTGGTACTATTACTCTAGCTACTACTACTATAGTCGTAACTACATCAACCACTACTACTACTTCGACTTCTACTACTATTGCTAGTACTGCAACTATTGGTGTTACGACTACTACCCTAACAACTACTACTACTGCTACTACCACTATGACTACTACTGCTACTGTTGATTCTACTTCTTCTCCTACTACTACTGCTACTATGAGTAGTACTATTACTACTACTCAAACTATTACTACCGCTACTACGAGTAATATTATTACTACTACTCAAACTACTACTATAGTTACTCCTATTGCTACTAATATTTCTACTACTACTGCTGCTGTTGCTACTACTGCAACTACTGTTGCTGCTCCTACTACTGCTGCTGCTGCTACTGCTGCTACTACTATGACCGCTACACTACAACTACTTCTGCTATTATTGTTGCTACTACTATTACTACAATTGCTGCTACTACAGTTACTATTACTACTAGTACTACGACTTCTGCTACTACTACTACTGCTACTACTACTATTAATGCAACTACCACTACTTTTTCTACTACTATTACTATTGCGACTACTTTCGTTACTAAAACTACTACTAGTCCTGCTATTACTACCGCTGCTACAAGAACTTCAACTACTACTCTGACTATTACTACTATGACAACTACTACTACCACTTCTACTACAATTACTGCTACTACTATGACTACTGCTTTTGATACTACTACTACGACAGCTACTACTACTACTACTTCTGCTATTGCTACTGTCACTAATAATACTACTACTACAAATACTGCTATTCTTGCTACTGCTTCTACTACTACAATCACTTATGCTACTATTACTGCTACTACGACTACTACTTCTACTAGTTCAGCTGTTGCTGCTACTACTACTAGTACTACTACTGCTACTGTTGTTGGTGCCACTACTACTAGTACAAATACTGCTACATCAATTATTGTTACTGGTACTACTACTTCTACAACTATTGATACCACTCCTACTGATATTACTACTACTACTCAAACTGCTAATACTACTACTCGTAGTATCATTATTACTAGCACTACTACTACTGCTACTGTTGCTACAGCTGTTGTTACTACTGCTACTACTACTACTACCACTACTACTGCTACAACCGCTACTTCTTACATAACTACTACTATTGCTACTACTACAGCTGTAGCTACTGTTGCTAATACTATTATTACTACTCCTGCTATTCCTGCTTCTCTTGCTGTTGCTATTACTTCTTCTACTACTACTAGTACAACTAGTACCACTTCCTCTACAACAACAACTATTACTGCTTGTCCTACTACTATTACTACAACAACAATAACTACTACTACAACAACAACTACTACTACTACTTCTTCTACTAGTTCAACTTCTGCTACTGCTGCTACTACTACTACTACTTCGACTACTACTACTGCTACTGCTCCTACTAGTGTTACTACTACTGCTATCGCTATTAAGACTACTTCTTGTATTACCACTACTGCTAATAAAACTACTGCAATTATTATCAGGGCTACTTCTACTACTACTCCTCCTAATAATCCAATAACTACTACAATTACAACTGCCAGTACAACTCTAGCTGCTACTACGACTACTACTACTACTACTACTACTACTGCTGCTGCTGCTACTCTAACTACTTCCACCATAGCTACTACTATTACTGCTACAATTACTACTACTACTGATACTGCTACAACTGTCTCCACTGCAACTACAACTACTTCTACTATTATTGCTACTACTACTGCTACTAATACTACTACTACTATTGCTAATACTACTACTACTACTACTCCTACTGCTACTACAACTACTGTTGCTACTACTGCTACGACAACTTCAATGCTTACTAATACAACAACTACTACTACTCATAATACTGCTATTACTGACACTACTACTACTAATAATAATATTACTACTACTACTATAGCTACTACTACTACTACTGCTACTGCTGCTATAGCTGCTACTACTCTTGCTGCTGCTGCTACAGTTACTGTGACAACTACTATTACTACTACTACTACAACTACTTCCACTACTATAATTACTTCTACTACTACTACTACGACAACAACAATAATAACAATAACTTCTACTGCTACTAGTTTTGATACAATAATAATAACTACTACTTCTCCTGCTACTACTTATGTTGCTACTACAACTACTGCTACTCCAACCACTACTACTACTGTTGCTGCTACCGCTACTACTACTACTTCGCATACCACTACTACTATGGCCACAACAATTGCTACTACTACTACTACTATTACTATTATGGTTCCTGCTACTACCACTACTCCTACTACTCCTACTACCACTACTGCTACTATAACTACATCTATTATAACTTCTACTTCTATAATTACTACTACTACTACTTCTAGTATTACTACTATAACTGTTGTGATTACTAAAATGACTACTATTGTTGCTACAGTAGTAGTAGTTACATCAGTAGTAGCAGAAGTAGAATTAGTATCAGTTGTAGTAGCAATAGTAGCAGTAGCAATAATAGTAGCAGTACTTGTAGTGGTTGCAAGAGTAGTGGTAGTAAAAGTAGTTGTAGTAGTTATAGAAGTAGTAGAAGTAGTAGCAGTAGTAGGAGCAGTAGTTATAGCAGTAGTTGTGTAGCTGTAGTAGTACTAGCAGTACTAATAGGAGTGGTAGCAGTAGTCATAGTAGGAGAAGTACTAGTAGCAGTAGCCATAGTAGGAGTAGTAATGGTAGTAGTACTAGTAACAATAGTAGTAATAGTACTAGTAGCAAAAGTAGTAGTAGCAATAGTTATAGTAGTAGTAGTAGAAGTAAGAGTAGTACCAAAACTTGTAGTAGGAGCCATAGTGGCAGTAGCCATAGTGGAAGGAGAAGTTGTAGTAGTCGCTGTAGCAATAATTATAGTAGTAGCAGCAATACTAGTAGTAATATTAGTAGCTATAATGGCAGTAATAGTAGTCATAGTAGTACTAGGAGTGGTAGTAGTAGTAGCAGTACTAGCAGTAGTAGTTGTAGTAGTAGTTAATGAAGTAATAGTAGTAGTAGTAGTGGCAAGTACTACAGTAGCAGCAGTGATAATAGTAGACATGCTAGCAGTAGTGGTTGTAGTTGTAGTAGTAGTAGTAGCCGTTGTAGCAGTAGTTACAGTAGTAGCAGAAGTAGTAGCAGAAGTAGTAGGAGAAGTAGTAATGGTAGAAATAGTAGTACTTGTGGTAATTATAGTAGTAGCAGTAGTAGCAGTATTAGTACTGTGCTACCAGTACCTGAAGTAGCTGTAATAGTAGCAGTAGCAGTAGTCATAGTAGTAGTAGCAGTAGTAGTAGTAGTAGTAGTATTAGTAGTTGTGAAAGTAGTAGCAGCAACAACTATAGTATTAGTAGCAGCAACAGCAGTAGTAGTAGTAATAGTAGTAGCAGTAGGGGCAATAGTAGCAGTAGTTATCATAGTAGGAGAAATTATAGTAGTAGCCGCAATTGTGGTAGTAGTAGTAGAAGTAGTAGTTATAGTAGTATTAGTAGTAGCAGTAGTAGTAGTAGCAGAACTAGCAGTAGTAGCATTAGTAGCAACAGTAGTGGCAGTAGTAGCAACTGTAGTAGCAGTAGTATTAGTAGTAATAAGATTTCTAACAGTAGTAGAAGTAGTACTAAAAGTAGCGATCGTAGCAGAAGTATCAGTGCTAGTTGTAGTAATAGTTGTTGCAGTAGTAGCAGTAGCAATAGTAGGTGTAGTAGCAGTAGTTGTTGTAGTAGTTGTAACGGCAACAGGATTAGTAGTAGGTGTCATAGCAACAGCAATAGTGGTAGTAGTAGTCGCCTCAATAGTAGTAGTAGTAGCAGAAGTCATACTATCAATAGAAGTAGCTATAGTTGTAGTAGTTGTAGCACAAGCAATAACTCTAGTAGCAACAGTAGTAGTAGTAGGAGTAGTCATTCTAGTAGTGGTACTAGTAGCAGTAGCAGTAGTAGGAGTAGTAGTAGCAACAGTAGTAGTAGCAATAGTAGTAGTAGTAGTCCTAGCAGTAATAGTAGTAATAGTAGTAGCAACAGGAGGAGTAGCAGCAACAGCAGCAGCAGCAGTAGTAGTAGTATTAGTGGCAGTATTGCTAGTAGTTGTAGTAGTAGTAGTAGTAGTAGTAGTAGTAGTAGAAGAAGAAGAAGAAGAAGAAGATGCGAAAGTAGTTGCATATGTAGTAGCAGAATTAGTTATGCTAGTAGTAGTAGTATTGGGAGAAGTGGTAGTAGTAGGAGTCAAAGTAGTTATAGTAAAAGTAGCAATAGTAGTAGTAGTGGCAGTAGTAATAATAGCTAGAGTAGTACGAGTAGTAGTTGTTGTTGTTGTTGTTGCACTAGTAATAGTAGTAGTAGCAGTAGTAGCCGTGGTAGTACCATTTGCAATACTAGTAGCAGTGTAGCTATAGTAGCCATAGTAGTATGAGCAATAGGTGTAGAAGAAGGAATAGTAGCAGCTGTAGTAGTATTAGCAGTAGTAGTAGTAGCAAAAGCAATAGTTGCAGTAGTAGCAGTGGTTGCAACCATTATTTTAGTAGTAGTTATTGTTGTTGTGTAGTGGAAGTTGTAGCTGCGGCAATAGGGGTAGTACAGAAGTAGTAGTAGAAGAAGAAGTAGTAGTAGTAGTAGTTGAAGTAGAAGCAGCAGCACTATGGTAGCAGTAGTGGTAGTAGTAGCAGTAGTAGTAGTAGTAGCGACAACAGTAGCAACAATAGTTATGGTAGTAATATTAGTTCTCGTAGTAATAGTTATTATTATTATCGTACTAGTAATAGTAGTTGTAGTTGCAGCAGTAGCAGGAGTAGTAGTTGCAGTAGTAGCAGTAGTGGTAGCTGTAGCAGTAGCATTTGCCATAGTAGTAGTGGTTATAGTTGTGGCAACCATAGTAGTATGAGCAGTAGTTGTAGAAGTTGGAGTAGTTGGAGCAGTAATAGTATTAGCAGTAGTAGTTATAGAAGCTGCAGCAATAGTTGTAATAGTAGTTGTGGTAGCAACAGTACTTGTAGTAGTCGTAGTTCTTGTTGTAATAGTAGTGGATGTGGTAGTCGCCGTAGCAGTGGTAGTAGCTGTTGTAGTAGTAGTAGTAGCAACATAATACCAGCAGTGGTTGCAGTAGCAATAGTGGCAGCAGTTGCAATAGTTGTGGTAGGAGAAATTATAGTAGTAGCCGAAATTGTGGTAGTAGTAGTAGAAGTAGTAGTTGTAGTGGTATTAGTAGTAGCAGTAGTAGTAGTAGCAGAACTAGCAGATTAGTATCAATAGTAGTAACAATAGTAGCAGTAGTAGCAGCCGTTGTAGCCGTAGTATTAGTAGTAATAAGATTTCTAGTAGTAGTAGAAGTAGTACTAGAAGTAGCGATCGTAGCAGAAGTTTCAGTACTACTAGTAGTAATAGTTGTTGCAGTAGTAGCAATAGCAATAGTAGGTGTAGTGGCAATAGTTTTTGTAGTAGTTGTAATAGCAACAGGATTAGTAGCAGGTGTCATAGCAGCAGCAATAGTGGTAGTAGTCGTCGCCTCAATAGTAGTAGTAGTAGCAGAAGTCATACTACTAATAGAAGTAGCTATAGTTGTAGTAGTTGTAGCACAAGCAATAACTCTAGTAGCAGTAGCAGTAGTAGGAGTAGTAGTAGCAATAGTAGTAGTAGTAGTAATAGTAGCAGCAGTAGGAGTAGTAGCAACAGCAGCAGCAGAAGTAGTAGTATTAGTGGCAGTATTGCTAGTAGTTGTTGTTGTTGTTGTAGTAGTAGTAGTAGTAGTAGTAGTAGAAAAAGAAGAAGAAGAAGAAGAAGAAGAAGCCGAAGTAGTTGCATAAGTAGTAGCAGAATTAGTTATGGTAGTAGTAGTAGTATTGGTAGAAGTGGTAGTAATAGGAGTCAATGTAGTTGTAGTAAAAGTAGCAATAGTAGTAGTAGTGGCAGTAGTAATAATAGCTAGAGTAGTACGAGTAGTAGTTGTTCTTGTTGTTGTTGTACTAGTAATAGTAGTAGTAGTAGTAGTAGTAGTAGCAGTATAGCAGTAATAGTACCATTTGCCATTGTAGTAGCAGATGTAGGTATAGTAGCCATAGTAGTATGAGCAATAGGTGTCGAAGCAGGAGTAGTAGCAACTGTAGTAGTATTAGCAAAAGCAATAGTTGTAGTAGTAGCAGTGGTTGCAACCATTATTTTAGTAGTAGTTGTTATTGTTGTGTAGTGGAAGTTGTAGCTGCGACAATAGGGGTAGTAGCAGTAGTAGTAGTAGTAGAAGAAGAAGTAGTAGTAGTAGTAGTTGAAGTAGAAGCAGCAGCACTATGGTAGCAGTAGTGGTAGTAGTAGCAGCAGTAGTAGTAGTAGCGACAACAGTAGCAACAATATTTATGGTAGTAATATTAGTTCTCATAGTAATAGTTATTATTGTTGTTGTGCTAATTATAGTAGTTGTAGTTGCAATAGTAGCAGTAGTAGTAGCAGTAGCAGTAGCATTTGCCATAGTAGTAGTGGTTGTAGTTGTGGCAACCATAGTAGTATGAGCAGTAGTTGTAGAAGTTGGAGTAGTAGGAGCAGTAATAGTATTAGCAATAGCAGTTATAGAAGCTGCAACAATAGCTGTAATAGTAGTTGTGGTAGCAATAGTACTTGTAGTAGTTGTAGTTGTTGTTGTAATAGTAGTGGATGTGGTAGTCGCCGTAGCAGTGGTAGTAGCTGTTGTAGTAGTAGAAGGAGAAGTAGTGGTAATAGTAGTAATAGTTATCGTAGTACTAGTAGCAACATACTAGCAGCAGTGGTTGCAATAGCAGTAGTGGCAGCAGTTGCAATAGTTGTGGTAGTAGTATTGGTTGTTGTAGTAGTAGTAGTAGCAACAATAGTAGTAGTTGTAGTAGTTGTAGTAGTGGCAGTAGTAGTACTACAAGTAGTAATAGGAGGAGTAGTAGCAATAGTAATAAAAGTTGTAGCAGAAATAGTAGTTATAGGAGGAGTAGTAGTAGTAGCAGCTGTAGTAGTAGTAGTAGCGATCATAAGAATAGAAGTAGTAGTAGCTGTAGGAATAGAAATAGTAATAGCAGTAGTAGTAGGAGTAGTAGTAGTAGCAATAGCTGTAATAGTTGTAGCACTCGTAGTAGTAGCAGTAGTAGTAGTAGTATGAGAAGTAGAAGTAGTAGCAACAGTAGTAGTATTAGCCGCAACAACAGCAGTAGTAGTGGTAGTAGTAGTGGTTAGAGTAGTAGCAGTAGAGGTAGTAGAATTAGTGGTAGCAGTAGTAGCAGCAATAGCAGTAGTAGAAGTAATAGTAGTTGTCTTAGTAGTAGTAGCATTAGCAATGGTTGTAGCAGTAGTCATAGCAGCAGTAGCAGTATTATTAGCAATAGTATTAGTAGTAGTAGAAACAGTAGCTGAAGGAGTAGTAGTAGCAGTAGTAGAAGTTATAGTAGTAGTAGCAGAAGTAGCTGTCATAGTGGCAGTAGTAGCAGTAGTTGTGGTAGTGGTAATTATAGTTGTAGTAGCAACAATAGTAGTAGTAGTAGTAACAATGGTAGTAGCATAACTATTAGTAGTGGTTGAAGTATTAGTAATAAAACTAGATGTAGGGGTAGTATTATTTGTTGTAGTTGCAATAGTAATAGTTGTCAAAGTGGTAGCAATAGCAACAGTAGCTTCTGTAGTAGAAATATTAGTATTAGTCGTAGTAGAAGTAGTAGTACTAGTGGTGGCAGTTGCAGTTGTAGTAGGTGCAACAGTAGTAGTTGTAGTAGTAGTAGCAGCAGTAATAGTAGTAGTAGTAGTAGCAGTAGCAGCAGTAATTGTAATAGTGGTACTAGTAGTAGCGGTAGTAGCTATAATAGTAGCATTAGTAGTTAGAGTAGTAGTAGTAGAGGTAGCCATAATAGTAGTAGTAGTAGTTGTTGTTGCATAGTAGTAGCAGTAGTAGTAGTCGGAGTAGTAGTAGCAGTAGTAGTAGAAGTATCAGAAGTAGTGGGAGTAGCAATAGCGGAAGTAGTTGTTGTTGTAGTAGCAGTAGGCGCAATAATAGTAGTAGTAATAGTAGTAGCAATAGTAGTAGTAGCAGTAGTTGTAGCAGTAGTAGTAGAAGTAATAGTAGCAATATTAGTAGTTGGCGTAGTAATAGCAGAAGAAATAGTAGCAATAGTAGTAGCAGAAGTAGTAATATTAGTAGTTGCAGTAGTAGGAGCAGTAGTTGTTGTAGTAGTAGTAGAAGAAGTAGTCGTTGTCATAGTAGTAGTAGTAGTAATAGACATAGTGGAAGTAGTAGAAGTAGTTGGATTAGTTCTTCTAGCAGCAGCAACAGTTGTTGTAGTAGTGGCAGTAGAATTAGTTGCTATTGTAGTACTAGTAGTAGGAGTCATTGTAATAGGAGTAGCAGTAATATTAGTAGTAGTAGCAGCAGTGGTGGTAGAAGTAGTAGCATTAGTTGTAGTAGTAGCAGAAGCAATAGTAATAGTATTAGTAGTAGCAGGACTATTAGTAGTAGTAGTAGGAACGGTTTTTGTAGCAGTAGTAGCAGCAGTAGTAGTAGTAATTATAGTAGCGATAGTAGTCTTAGCAGTAATAGGAGTTGTAGCAGCAGTAGTAGTAAAAGCTTTAATAGTCATTCCTGTCGAAGTAGTTATGGTAGTAGTGGTATTTGTAGTTGTAGTAGTATTAGTTGTAGTTGTAGTAGCATTAGTAGTTGTAGTAGTCGTCGTCGTAGTAGTATTAACGATAGTTATTATATTATTTGGTGGAGGAGTATAGTAGTAGTAGAAGTAGTAGATATAGTAGTAGTAGTTGTTATTGTTGCAATAGTCGCAATAGTAGTAGTAAGTGTTGTAGTAGTTGTGGATGTATTGCAGTAGTAGTAGTAGTACTGGCATTAGTAGTAGTAGTAGTAGTAGTAGTAATAGTCCTAGTAGAAGTTGTAGGAGCAGTAGTAGTAGTAGTAGTAGGAGGAGTTGTAGCAGTAGCAGTAGTAGTAGCAGTAGTAGTAGTAGTAGGAATCATAGTAGTACTAGCATTACGAGCAGCTGTAGTAGTAGAAGTAGTTCTAGTAGTAGTAGTAGTAGCAACAGCAGTAGTTACAATAGCCGTAGTGGTACTTGTAGTTCCAGTAGCAGTAGTGGTAGCAATAGTAGTCATAGTTGTCAGAGAAGTAGCAGCAGTAGCAGTAGCAGTTGTAGCTGAAGTAGTAGTGACAGTAGTAGTTGTTGTAGTAGTAATAGTAGTACTAGTAGTAGTAGTGGTAGAAGAAGTAGTAGTCGTTGTAGTTGTTGTAGTAGTAGTAATAGCAGTAGTAGTCGTTATAGTTGTAGTAGTAGTAGTACCAGCAGTAGTGGTAATCGTAGTAGTATCAAAAGTAGTAGAAGTAGAAATAGTAGTACTAGTAGTTGTAGTGGTAGAAGTAGTAGTAGTCGTTGTAGTAGTAGTAGTAGTTGTTGTAGTTGTAGTAGTAGTAGTACCAGCAGTAGTGTTAATCGTAGTAGTATCAAAAGTAGTAGAAGTAGCAATAGTAGCAGCGGTGGCACTAATAGTAGCAGTAGTAGCAATAGTAGCACTAGTAGTAGTAGTAGCAACAGTAATAGTTACAATGGCAGCAGTAGTAGAAGTAGAAGTAGTAGTTATAGTTGTAGTTGTAGTAGTAGTAGTAGTAGTAGTAGCACTAGTGCAAGTGGTAGTAGTAGCAACAAAAGTGATACGAATAGTACTAATAGTGGTAGTAGTAGATGCAGTAGCATTAATAGTGTAGTAGTAGCAGTAGTAATAATAGTTGTTGTAGGTGAAGTCATGGTAGTTGCAGCAGCAGCAACAACAACAACATCATTAGGAGCAACTTCAGCCGCCGCAACAGAAAAACTAGTAGTAGTAGAAGTAGTTGTAATAGCAATATAGTACTAGTAGTAGTAGCAGTTGTAGTAGCAGTAATAGTAGTGGTAGTGGTAGTAGTATTAGTAGTAGTATCAGCAACAGTAGCAACAACTGTAGTAGTAGTAGTAGTAGCCGTGGAAGCAACTGCAGCAGTGGTAGTAATGGTAGTTGTAGCAGTAGGAGTAGTAGTCATAATAGCAGAGGTAGTAGTAATATTTGTTTTAGTAGTAGTAGTTGTAGGTTAAGTAGTAGGAGTAATAGTAGTAGTATCCATAGTAGCGACAAATAACATTATTAGTAGTAGTGGTGGTGGTGGCAGTAGTCGTAGCGGCAACAAGAGCCGTACTAGTATTAGTATTAGTCAGAGCAGGCGCCGTAGTAGTAATGGTAGTAGTAGTCGAAACTATAGTAGTTGTAGTGCAAGTAGTAGCTGTAGTAGTAATCGTTATCGGACTTGTAGTAGCTGGGGTAGTAGTGGTGGGAGTGGTTGTAGAAGTTGTAGTAGTAGTAGCGTAGGATGAGTAGTAGCAGTAATAGTTGAAGTAGGAGTAGTAGTAGTAGTAGTAGCATTAATACTAGTAGTAACAAGAGTAGTAGTAGTAGCGGTGGTAGTAGTAGTAGTCTTAGCAGTAATAGCAGTGGTAGTAGTAGTATTAGTAGTACTCAAAGTAAAAGTAGTACTAGTAGTAGTTGTTATTTTAGTTGTAGTAGTTATAATGTAGTAGTCGGAGTAGTAGTAGTAGTAGTCATCGTAGTAGTAGTTGCAGGAGTAGTAGTAGTAGTAGTAGTAGTATTTGTAGTAGTAGTTGTAGTAGCAGAAGTAGTAGTAGCAGCAACAGCAGTAGCAGGAGTAGTGGTAGTTGTTGTTGTCGTCGTCATCGTAGTAGTAGTAGTAGCAGTAGTAGTAGCGGTAGTAGTGGTAGTAGTAATAGTAGCAGTGGTCCTAACGGTAGTAGTTGCAGTAGTAGTGCGAGCAGCTATTGTAGCAACGACAACAGCAGTATTAATAGTAGTAGATAGAAATAGGAGAAGTAGCAGTAGCGATTGTACAAAAGGTGGAAGTTGTAGTATTAGTCCCAATAGCTAGAGTAATAGTAGTAGTAATAGTAGTAGTAGTAGTAGTATTAGTAGCAGTAGTAGTAGTAGCAGTAGTAGCAAAAGTAGTAGTAGTAGTATTAGTAGTAGTAATAATAGTTGTAGTAGTATTAGTAGTAGTAGTTGTTGTTGTTGTGGTTGTTGTTGTTGTCGTAGTAGTAGTAGAAGTTGTTGTTGTTGTTGTAGCAAAATAGCAATAGCAGAAGAAGCAGTAGTTATAGTAGCCGGAGTAGTAGTAGTTGTGGTAGTGGTAGTAGGAGTAGCTACAGCAGAAGCAGCAACAACATCAATTGTATTAGTAGTCATAGTAATTGTAATAGTAGTAGCAGCAGTAGTAGCAGTAGCAGCAGCAATAATAGTAGTAGTTTTAGTCATTGTAGAAGTGGCAGTAGTAGTATTACTGGTAGTAATGAGAGTAGTAGTAGCAATAATAGCAAAAGTTGTAGTTGGAGTTATAGTAGTCATAGGATTAGTAATAGCAGCAGCAGTAGTAGTAGAAATAGAAATAGTAGTAGTTGTAGGAATAGAAGTAGTAATAGCATTAGTAGTGGGAGTAGTCATAGTAGCAGTAGCAGTAATAGTTGTCGCACTAGTAGTAGTCACTGTAGTAGTAGTAGTATGGGAAGTAGTAGTAGTAGTAGTAGCAGTAGTATTAGCCGCAGCAACAGTAGTAGTAGTTAGAGTAGTAGCAATAGAAGTAGTAGAATTAGTGGTAGCAGTTGCCGTAGCAATAGCAATAGTAGAAGTAGTAGTAGTAGTCTTAGTAGTAGTAGTGGTAGCATTGGTTGTAGCAATACTCATACTAGTAGTAGTTGTAGTATTAGCAATAGTATTATTAGTAGTAGAAGCATTGGCTATAGGAGCAGTAGTAGCAGTAGTAGTAGCAGCAACAGTAGTAGTAGTAGCAGCAACAGCAGCAGTGCAGTAGTAGAAGTTATTGTAGTAGTAGCAGAAGTAGCTATCATAGTGGCAGTACTAGCTGTAACAGTTGTAGTAGTAGTTGTGGTAGTGGTAATTATTGTTGTAGTAGCAACAATAGTAGTAGTAGTTTTTATGATAGTAGTAGCAAAACTATTAGTAGTGGTTATCGTATTAGTAGCAAAACCAGATGAAGTGGTAGTAGTATTTGTTGTAGTAGCCATAGTAATAATTGTCGCAGTGGTAGCAATAGCAACAGTGGCTTCTGTAGAAGAAATATTAGTATTAGTAGTAGTAGAAGTACTAGTACCAGTGGTAACAGTTGCAATTGCAATGGTTGCAACGGTAGTAGTTGTAGCGGTAGCAGCAGTAGTAGTAGTCACAGTAGTAGCAATAGTAGTCGTGGTAGTAGTAGTAACGGTAGTAGCTATAGTAGTAGAATTAGTTGTTAGAGTAGTAGTAGTAGAGGTAGCCGTAACAGTAGTAGTAGTAGTAGTAGTAGTCAGAGTAGTAGTAGCAGTAGCAGTAGAAGTACGAGAAGTAGTGGGAGTAGCACTAGCAGAAGTAGTAGTTCTTGTAGTAGCAGTAGGCACAATAGTAGTAGTAGTAGCAATAGTTGTAGCAATAGCAGTAGTAGAAGTAATAGTAGCAATATGACTAGCAATAGTACTAGTAATAGCAGAAATAATAGTAGCAATAGTAGTAGCAGTAGCAGCAGCTGTAGTAGTCGTAATAGTAGTAGTAGTTGCAATAGTAGGAGCAATAGTTATAGTAGTAGTAGTAATAGCCATATTAGTAGTAGGAGTAGTTCTTGTAGCATCTGTAATAGTTGTAGTAGTAGTGGTAGTAGTAGTAGTAGTAGTTGTAGTAGAAGTAGAAGTTGTTGCTGTTGTAGTACTAGCTGTAGGAGTCATTTTAATAGCAGTAGGAGTAATAGTAGTAGCAGTACCAGCAGTAGTAGTAGAAGTAGTAGCAGTAGTTGTTATAGTAGCAGAAGCAATAGTAGTAGTATTAGTAGTAACAGGAGGATTAGTAGTAGTTGTAGTAGGCGCAGTTTTGGTAGTGGTAGTAGTATCAGTAGCAGTAGTAGTAATTATACTAGAATAGTAGTATTAGCTGTAATATGAGTAGTAGCAGTAGTAGGTGAAGTTGTAGAAGTCATTGTTGTCATAGCAGTTGTGATAGTAGTAGTATTTGTAGTTGTAGTGCCAAAAGTAGATGTAGCAGTTGTCGCCGTAGTAATAGTAGCAGCTGTTATTGTATTAGTAGGTGGATGAGTGTAGTAGTTGTAGTAGTTGTAGATGTGTTGCAGTAGTTATAGTAGTACTTGCATTAGGAGTAGGAGTAGTAGTAGTAATAGTAGTTGTGGAAGTTGTAGGAGCAGTAGCAGCAGCAGCAACAGTAGTAGCAGTAGCAGTTTGAGTTGTAGAAGTAGCTGTAGGAGGAGGAGTAGTAGTAGGAGGAGTTGTAGTAGTAGTAGTAGTAGTAGTTGTTGTTGTTGTTGTTGTAGTAGCAGTAGTAGTAGTAGTAGGAATCGTAGTAGTAGTAGCAGTATGAGCAGCTATAGTAGTAGTAGTTGTAGTAGTAGCAGTAGTAGAACCAGTAGCAGCAGTAGTAGTAACAATAGTAGTAATAGTACTTGTAGTTCCTATAGCTATAGTAGTAGTAGTAGTCGCAGCAAGAGCCACACTAGTATTAGTAGTAGTAGGAGAAGGAGTTGTTGTAGTAATGGTATTAGTAGTCGAAGCTATAGTAGTTGTAGTACAAGTAGTAGCTATAGTAGTAGTAGTCGGACTTATAGTAGCAGTGGTATTAGTGGTAGGAGTGGCAGTAAAAGTTGTAGTAGTAGTAGTAGCAGTAGTAGCAATAGTAGTAGTAATAGTCAAAGCAGGAGTAGTAGTACTAGTAGTATTGGTACTAGTAGTAGCGGGAATAGTAGCAGTAGTAGTAAAATTAGTAGTAATAATAGTGGTAGAAATAGTATTAGTAGTACTTGTTGTAAAAGTAGTACTAGTATTAGTTGTTGTTTTAGTTGTAGTAGTTATAGTGCTGTCATCGGAGTAGTAGTAGTAGTATTTATTATAGTAATAGTTGCCAGAGTAGTAGTAGTAGTAGCAGCAGTAGCAGTAGCAGCAGTAGTAGTAGCAGAAGTAGTCCGAACGGTAGTAGTTGTAGTAGTATATGAGCAACAGCTGTATCAGTGACAAAAATAGTATTAATACTAGTAGATAGAAAACGGAGTAGTAGTAGTAGCAGTTGTACAAAAGGTGGAAGTGTAGTATTAGTCCCAATAGCAGGAGTAGCAGCAGCAGCAGCAGTAGTAGTAGTATTAGTAGTAGTAGTAGGAGTAGCAGTAGCAGCAACAGCAGCAGCAGTAGTAGTAGTGGTAGAAGTAGTAGTATTAGTAGTAGCAGTAGAAGTAGCAGTAGTAGTAGTAGTAATAGCAGTAGTAGTAGTAGTAGTAGTAGTAGTAGTAGTAGTAGTAGTAGTAGTATTAGTAGTTGTAGTAGCCATAGTCGTAGTAGTAGTAGTAGTAGCAAAAGCAGCGGTAGTTATAGTAGCCGGTATACTAGTAGTTGTGGTAGTAGTAGTAGTAGTAGTAGTGACTACAGCAAAAGCAGCAGCAACAACTGCAATTGCATTAGTAGTAGTAGCATTAGTAATAGTAGTGGTAGTAGCAACAGTAGTAGTAGTAGCAATAGTAGTAGTAGTGGCAGTAGTAGTATTACAAGCAGTAATAGGAGTAGTAGTAGCAATAGGATTAAATGTTGTAGTTGGAGTTTTAGTAGTTATTGGAGTAGTAGTTGTAGCAGTTGTAGTAGTAGCAGCAGTGGTAGTAGGAATAGTAGTAGTAGTAGCTATAGGAATAAAAGTCGTAATAGTAGTAGTAGTAGGCGTAGTAGTTGTAGTTGCATTAGCAGTAATAGTTGTAGCACTAGTAGTAGTAGCAGTAGTAGCAGTAGTAGCAATAGTATGAGAAGTAATAGTAGTAACTGTAGCAGTAGTATTAGCCACAGCCGCAGTAGTAGTAGTGGTAGTAGTTGTATTTAGAGTAGTAGCAGTGGAAGTAGTAGAATTAATGGTAGCAGTAGTCACAGCAATAGAAGTAGTAGAAGTAGTAGTAGTAGTCTTAGTAGTAGGAGTGGTAGCAATGGTTGTAGCAGAAGTCGTTGCAAAAGTAGTAGTAGTATTAGCAATAGTTTTAGTAGTCGTAGATGCAGTGGCTGTAGGAGTAGTAGTAGTAGCAGCAATAGTAGTAGTAGCAGTAGTATCAGTAGTAGTAGTAGTAGTAGTAGAAGTTATACTAGTAGTTGCAGAAGTAGCTATCATTGTGGCAATAGTAGTAGCTATGGTAATATTAGTAGTAGTATTAGGAGTAATAGTAGTAGTTGTAGTAGTAGTAGTAGTAATAGAAGTGGTAGTAGTTATAATAATAGTAGAAGTAGTAGTAGGATTAATAGCGGTAGTAGTAGTGGTGGTAGCAGCAGCAATAATAGTAGTAGGAGTGTTAGGACTAGCGGTAGTAGTAGGAGTAGTAGTAGTAGTAGGCATGGTAGTAGTGTTGGTAACAATAGCAGTAACACTAGTAGTTGGAGTAGCAGTGGCAGTTGGTGTAGGAGTAGGTGTAGCAGTAGGTGTAGTTGTAGTAGTAGTAATAGTAGTAGTAGTAGCAGTAGTAGTAGTGTTAGTGTTAGTAGTTGCAGTATCAGTAGCTGTAGTACTAGTAGTTGTTGTAGTAGTTGTAGTTGTAGTTGTAGCTGTAGTTGTATTTGTAGCAATATTAGTTGTCATTGTAGCAGTAGTAGTTGTAGTAGTAGTAGCAGCAGCAGTACTAGTAGTTGTAGTAGTCATAGTAGTAGTGGGAGCAAGAGTAGTAGTAGTAGCAGCAGTTATAGTAATAGTAGTAGTAGTAATAGTAGTAGCATTAGGAGTGGTAGTAGTCGTAGGAATAGTAGTAGTAGTAGTAGTAGCAGTAATAGTTGTAGCAGCAGGAGTAGTAGTAGTTGTTGTTGTTATTGTAGTAGTAGTAGTAATAGTAGTAGTAGTTGTTGTTGTAGTAGTAGTAGTAGCAGAAGTAGGAGCTGTAGTAGTAGTAGTGGTTATAGTAGTAGCAGTAGTGGTAGTAGCAATAGTAGTAGTAGTAGTAGTTATGCCAGTAGTAATGGAAGTCGCAGTAATAGCGGTAGTAGCAGAAGCAATAGTGGTAGCAGTAGTAGTGTCAGTGGCTGTAGATGTAGCAATAATAGCAGCAGCAGTTGTAGTCGTGGCCGTAGTAGCTGTAGTAGTAGTAGGAGTAGGAGTAGTAATAGTAGTAGTAGTAGTAGTAGTAGTAGTAGTAGTAGTAGCAGTAGTAGCGGTTGCAGTAGTAGTTCCAGTAGCCATAGTAGTAGAAGTAGTAGTAGAAGCAAACACAATTGTTGTAGTAGTAGTAGTAGGAGCAGTAGTAGTTGTAGTAGCACTAGTAGTAGCAGCTATAGTAGTAGAAGAATTAGTAGTAGTAGCAGCAGCAGCAGCAGTAGTAGTAGTACTTATAGTAGTTGTAGTAGTACTAGTAGTAGTAGTAGTAGTAGTAGTAGTAGTAGTAGTAGTAGTAGTAGTAGTAGTAGTAGTAGTAGTAGTAGTAGTAGTAGTGGTAGGAGTTGTAAGAGTAGTAGCAGCAGTTGAAATAGTAGTAGGTGTAGTAGTTGTAGTATTTCTTGTAGTAATAGTAGTAGTTGTTGGAGTAGTTATAGTACAAGCAGTAGTCATTGTTGTAGCAGTACTTATAGTAGTTGTCATAGTGGTAGCAGTAGAAGTTGTGCTCATGGTAGTATTACTGGTAGTAGTAGTTGTAGTCGTGATAGTAGTAGTAGGAGTAAGAGCAGTAGTAATAGTAATAGTAGTACTATTAGGAGTGGTAGTCCTAGAAGCAGTAGTAGTAGTAGCAACAGCAGTAGTGGTAGCAGTAGTAGTAGTTGTTGTAGTAGTAGTAGTAATAGTAGTAGTAGTAGTAGTTGTAGTTGTTGTTGTAGTAGTAGTAGTAGTAGTAGTAGTAGTAGTAGTAGTAGTAGTTGTTGTTGTTGTTGTTGTTGTTGTTGTAGCTGTAGTAGTGGTAGTAGGAGTAATTGTAGTAGTAGTTATTGTTGTAATAGCAGCAATAGTAGTAGTAGTAGGTGTAGTATTTCTAGTAGTAATAGTACTAGTTGTTGGAGTACTAGTAGTACTAGCAGTTGTAATTGTAGTAGTAGTAGCAGTAGCAGTTGTTGTAGGAGAAGTAGTAGCAGTAGCAGTAGTAGTAATAGTGGTAGTAGCATTAGTAGTAATAGTAGTAGCAGTAGCTGTAGTAGTAGTAATATTTTGCCGCAGTAGTAGTAGAAGTAGTAGTAGTAGTAGTATTAGTAGTAGCAGTAGTAGTAGTTGTTATTGTTGTGGTAGAAATAGTAGCAGCAGTTGTTGTAGCAGCAGCAGCCATGTCATCGTACTTGTAGTAGCAGTTGTAGTTGTTGTTGCTGCTGTTGTTGTTTTGCTGTACTCATAGTAGTAGTATTTGTAGTAGTAGTAGTTGCAGTAGTTGTAGTGCTAGTAGTAGTCATAGAAGTAGTAGTAGTGGTAGTTGTAGTTGTTGTTTTTGTTGTTGTAGTAGTAGTAGTCGTAGTAGTAGTAGTAGTCGTAGTAGTAATAGTAGTAGTCGTAGTAGGAATAGCAGCAGCAGCAACAATAGTATTTGTAGTTGTAGTAGTAGTTGAAGTAGTAGAGTAGCAGTAGCAGCAATAGTAGTATTTGTAGTTGTAGTAGTAGTTGTAGCAGAAGTACTAGTAGTAGTTGTAATTTTAGTAGTAGCGGAAGAAGTAGTATTAGCAGTAGTGGAAGTTGCCGTAGTACTTGTGGGAGTAGCAGTAGTTGTTGTTGTTGTTGTAGTAGCAGAAGTCGTGGCAGTTATAGCAGTAGCTGCAGCAGTAGCATAGTACTAGTAGTAGTAGTAGTTGTTGTTGTACAGGTAGTAATAGTAATAGTATTTGTAGTGGCAGTAGCAGCAATAGTAGCAGTAGTAGCAGTCGAAGCAGTAGATATAGTAATAGTAGTAGAAGTAGTAGTAGGTGTGGTGGTAGTAGTAGTTGTTGTTGTTGCAGTTGTAGTAGTGGTGGTAGTAGCAATAGCAGAAGTTCTAGTAGTAGTGGCAGTGGTAGTACTAACAGTCGGAGGAGTAGTGGAAGTAACAGTAGTTGTAGTAGTAGCTAGAGTAGTAGTAGTAGAAGTAGCAGTAGCCATAGTAGTAATAGTAGCTGGAGTAGTGGTAGTGCTAGTAAGAGTAGTTGTAGTAGTAGTGTAGTTGCCGTACCAGCAGTTATAGTAGTAGTAGAAGAAGTAATAGTAGAAGTAGTAGTAGTTCTAGTAGTAGTATAGCTGCAATAGTTATAGTAGTAGTCATAGTAGCAGTTGTAGCAGGAGTAGTAGCAGCAGAAGTAGTAGTTGTAGTAGTGATAATCGTAGTTGTAGGAGTAGTAGTGGTAGGAGTAGTGGTAGAAGTGTGCTAGTAAAAGTTGCAGTAGTAGTATTAGTAGTAGGAATCGTACAAGTACTAGTAGAAGTATTTGCAATAGTAGTAGTAAATGCAGCAGCAGGAGTAGTAGTAATATTTGTAGTAGTAGTAGTAACAGTAGTGGTAGTAGTTGTAGTAGCTTGATTAGTAGTAGTAGACGTAGTAGTATCAGTAGTAGTAGCACGAGTAGTAGTAGTAGACATAGTAGTAGTAGTAGTAGGAGCCGTAATAATAATACTAGTAATAGTATTAGTAGATGGAATAGGAAATATAGTTGTAGATGGAGTTGCAACAGTCGTAGTAGCTGCAGTAGGAGGAGTAGTCAGAGTTTGAGAAGTAGGAGTAGGAGTTGGATTTTGTGTTGTAGTAGTAAAGGTAGTAGTAGTAGTGGCAGCAATAGTACTAATAGTTGGAGGAGTTGTAGTCGGAGGAGTAGCTGTTGTTGTTATAGGTGTAGTAGGGGTAGTAGTAGTAGTAGTAGTAGTAGCTATAGTAGTGGTAGAAATAGTAGTAGGAGTAGCAGTAGGAGTAGTAGCAGTAGTAGTTATAGTCATAGTAGAGTAGCAGTAATAGTCGTAGTAGTAGGAGTTAGTAGGAGCGTAGTCGTAGTTGTGTAGTGGTAGGTGTAGTAGTTGTAGTGGTTGTAGTAGTAGTAGCCGTGTAGAAGTAGTACTTGCAGTAGTAGTAGTAGTAGTAGTTGTAGTAGTAGCAATAGTAGTAGCAGTAGCAGCAGCAGTAGTAGTAGCAGTAGTAGTAGTGGTAGTAGTACTAGTAGCACTTGCCGTGGCCATAGTAGTAGCAGTTGTACATGTAGTAGTAGTATTAGTAGTTGTAGTAGGAATAGCAGTAGTATCAGTTGTGGTAGTAGTAGCAATCATAGCTGTAGCAGCAGCAATAGTATTAGGAGTAGTAGTAATGGTTGTAGAAGCAGCAATAGTAGTAGTAGTTGTAGAGGTAAAAGTTGTAGTAGCAATAGTAGTAAAAGCAGTAACAGTTGTAGTAGCAGTAGTAGTAGTAGTCGGAGAAGTAGTAGGTGTCATAGTCATAGTAGCGACAATAGTGATAGTAGCAGTAGCTACAGCAGCAGTAGTAGCAATAGTTGTAGTAGTAATAATACTAGTAGTTGTAGTTGTTGTTGTTGCAGAAAAAGTAGCAACAGCAGCAACAGCAAGAGTAGCATTTGTAGTAGTAGTAGTCGCAGCAGCAGCATCAGTGGCAACAGTAGTAGTGGCAGTAGTAGTAGTAGTTGTTGTTGTAGTGTTAGTAGCAGCTGTAGCAGCAGCAGCTGTAGTGCTAGTAATAGTATTAGTAGTAGTAGTAATTGGAAAAAAATAAATAGTGGTACTAGTTGTAGCCACAACAACAACAATATTAGTGGCAGTAGTCATACTAGTAGTAGTTGTAGTGGCAGTAGCAGAAGTAGTAGTAGTAGTTGTTGTAGTTGTAGTAGTAGAAGTAGCAACAGTAGCTATTATAGTAGCAGTATTAGCAGTAATAGCAGAAGTAGCAGCAGTAGCAGTTGTAGCAGTTGTAGCAGTAGCAGTAGTAGTTGTAGTTGCGGCAGTAGAAGTAGCGGCCCATAGTAGTAGTGGTGGTGGTGGTGGTGGTGGTGGTAATAGTCTTAGTATTTGTATTAGTAGTAATAGTAGTAGTAGTGGTAGCAAGAGTAGTAGTAGTAATAGTAAAGGCAGTAGCAGAAGTAGTAGTGGTAAAAGTAGTAGCAGCAGCAACAGTCGTAGCAGAAGTAGAAATAGTAGTAGTACCAGTAGTAATACCAATAGTAGTAGCAGAAGTAGTAGTAGCAGCTGTAGTAGTAGCAGTAGTTATTGTTATTTGTTGTTGTAGTAGTTGTTCCTGTAGTAGCAGCAAAAGCAGTCGTAGTTCTGGCAGCAGTGATAGCAGTAGTAGCCGCAATAGCAATAGTAGTAGTAGCAGCAATCAAAGCAGTATTAGCATAAGTAGTAGTAGTAGTGTAGCAATACGAGTAGTAGAAGTAGTAGTAGCAGCAGTAGTACTAATAGTAGTAGTAGTACTACTAGCAATAGCAGTGACAGTGGTAGCAGTAGCAATATTAGTAGGAGTAGCAGTCGTAGTAGTAACTTAAGTAGTAGCAGTAGTAATAGTAGCAGGAAAAGTATTAGTAGTAGAAGTATGATTAGCAGTGGAAGAAGAAATTGTGTAGTAGTAGTATTAGTAGTTGCAGTAGTAGTAACAGTAGTAGTAGTGATACAAGTAGCAATTATAGCAGTAGGTGTAGTAGTAGTTGTAGTAGTAGTAGTAACATGAGTAGTATAAGTAATAGTAGTAGCAGAAGCAGTAGCAATACAAGTCAAGGTAGTAGTGGCAGCAGCAGTAGTAGTCATAGTAGTAGTAGTAGTAGTAGTAGTAGTAGCAGCATCATCATCATCAATTATAGCCGTAGCAATAGTAGCAGTAGCAGTAGTAGTCGTAGTTGTAGAAGTAGCAAAAGTAGATGTTATACTAATTATAGTAGCTGAAGTAGTAGTAGTTGTTGTAGTAGTAGTAGTAGTAGTAATTGGAGCAGTAGTATTTGTAGTAGCATCAATTGTAGTCATAGCAATAGCAGCAGTAGTTGTGTTGGTCGTAGTTGCAAAAGTAGCAAAAGTAGATGTTGTACTAATGATAGTTGCAGAAGTAGTAGTTGTAGTAGTAGTAGTTTTAGTTTTAGTAGTAGTAGTAGTAATTGCAGTAGTGGTAGTAGCAAAAGGAGTAGTAGTAGTAATAGCAGCAGTAGTAGTTGCAGTAATAGTAGCATAGTAGTAGTAGTAGTAGTAGTACTAGTAGCAGTAATAGTAGTAAAAATGATAGTAGAAGTAATGATAGAAGTATTAGTTGGAGTAGCAACAGTTATAGTAGGAGTAGTATAAATAGCACTAGTATTGTAGTAGTGGTAGTGGTAGTAGTAGAAGTACTAGTAGCAGTAGTAGTAGCAGTAGAAGAAGTAGTAGTAGAACTAGTAGTGGTAGTTGTAGTAGTAGTAGTAGCAGAGGTAGAAGTCGTAGTAATAGTAATAGTAGTAGGAGGAGTCGTAGGAGGAGTCGTAGGAGGAGTATTAGTCATAGTAGTAGCAATAGTAGTAATATTAGTACTAATAGCAGTAGCAGTAGCAGCAGTAGCTGTAATAGTAATAGTAGTAACAGTTCTAGCAGTGGTAGAATTAGTAGTAATAATAGTAGTAATAGTGGTGGTAGTAATAATAGTAGTAATAGTAACAGTAGTAGTAGTAGCAGTAGGAGAAGTAGTAGTAGGAGTCGGAGTAGCCATAGCAATAGAAGTAGAAGTAATAGTAGTAGCGGTATTAGTTGTTGCTATAGTTGTTGTTGTAGAAATAGTTGTGGTAATAGTAGCAAAAGCAGTAATTAGTGTAGTAATGGTGATAAGTGGAGTATTGGTAGCAATAATAGTAGCAGTAGCGGTAGCAGTAGTAGCAGAAGTAGCAGCAGTAGTAGTAGAAGTTGTAGTAGTGGTAGTAGTACTACCATTAGTAGCAAAAGTAGAAGTAGAAGTTGTAGTTGTAGTAGAAGTAGTAGTAGTAGTAGCAGCAGGAGTAGTAGTAGTTGCAGTAGTAGTAACCGTGCTAGCAGTAGTAGCAGCAGCAGCAGTAGTAGTAGTACTAGCAGTAGTAGGAGTAGGAGTAGTGGTACTTGTAGTACCAATAGTAGTAGCAGTAGTTATTGTTTTTGTCCATGTTATTGTTGTAGAAGTAGTAGTGGTCATAGTAGTACTAGTAGTAGTAGTAGAAGTAGTAGTAGTAGAAGAAGTTGTTGTAGTAGTAGTAGTAGTGGTAGTATTACTAGTAGTAGCAGTAGTAGTAGCAATAGTAGAAATAGTTGTACTAGCAGTAGTAGTTGTTGTAGTTGTAGTATTACTGGTAGTAGTACTAGTTGCAATAGTAGTAGCAGTAGAAGAACTTCTAGTAGGAGGTGTAGGAGTAATAGTAGCAGCAATAGTAGTAGGAAGAGTAGTAGTACGAGTTGCAATAGAAGTAGCAGCAGTTGTCGATCTAATAGTAGAAGTTGTAGTAGTAGTGGGAGTAGTAGTAGTAGCAGTAGCAGTAGTAAACATAGTGCTTTTAGTAATAGAAGGGTAGTAGTAGTTCCAGTAGCAACAGTTGTAGTAGTTGTAGTAGTAGTAGTATCAGTAGCAGAAGTTTCAAGAATAGTAGTGGTACAAGTACTAGAAGTAGTAGTAGCAGTAGCAGTAGGAGTAGGAGTTGGAGTAGTAGTGGAAGTAGCAGTAGTAGTAGTAGTAGTGGTGGTGGTGGTGGTGCTAGTAGTAGTAGTAGAAGTGGTAGTTGTAGTAGTAGTGGGAGGAGGAGTTGTAGATATGGTAGTAGTAGTAGTTGTTGTAGTAGTAGTAGCAGCAATAGTATTATTATTAGTTGTAGTAGTAGTAGTAGCAGTAGTAGTGGTAATATAGCAGTAGTAATAGTAGGAGGAGTAGTAGTAGTAGAAGAAACAGGGGTAGTTGCAGTTATAGTAGTAGTAGTAATAGTAGTAGTAGGAGGAGTAGTAGTAGTATTAGGAATAGCAGGAGCAATAGGCGTACTTACAGTAGTAGTAGTGGTAGCATGAGTAGTACTAGTTGTAGTAGTTTTTGGAGTAGTAACTGTGCTAGTAGTAGAACTAGTAGTAGCACTATAGTAGTAGTAGCAGTAGTAGTAGCAGTAGTAGTAGTAGTAGTAGTAGTAGTAGTAGCAGTAGTTGCTGTAGTAGTAGTAGAAGGTGTTGTAGTAGTAGCAATAGGAGTAGTTGTTGTAGTAGTATTTGTAGTAATTGTACTAGTAGCAGTTGTAGTAGCAGTAGTAGTAGTAGTAATAGTAGTAGTAGCAGTAGCAGCAGTAGTAGTAGTAGTGGTAGTAGTAGCAATTGTAGTCGTATAATTATCAGTAGTAGTAGTAGTATTAGTAGTGGTAGTAGTAGCAGAAGTAGTAGTTGTTGTTGTAGAAGTAGTAGACATGGTAGTAGTTCCAGCAGTTGTAGTAGCTGGAATAGTAGTAGTAATAGTAGTAGGAGTAGAAGATGTAGTAGAAGTAGTAGTAATAGTAGCAGGAGGAGGAGGAGGAGGAGGAGGAGGGGAGCAGTGCTAGTAGCAACAGCAGTAGTAGTAACAGTAGTAGTAGAAGTAGTTGTAGTAGTTGTAGTCACAGTTGAAGTAGTAGTATCAGTAGTAGTAGACCGGGTAATAGCAGTAGCAGTAGTAGTAGTTATAGTAGTAGTTGTAGTAGTAGTACTAGTAGCGGTAGCAGCAGTTGTAGAAATTGTAGTAGTTGTTGTTTTAGTAGTAGCTATAGCAGTAGTAGTTGTGTCAGTAGTAGTAGTAGTTACTGTAGTAGTATTAGTTAGGGAAGTTAAAGTAATAGTAGTTTTTGTACTAGCAGCTGCAACAGCAGTAGCAGCAGCAGTAGTTGTAGTAGTAGTAGTTGTTGTTGTAGTAATAATAGTAGCAATAGTTGTAGCAGTTGTAGTTGCAGTAGCGAGTGCAGTGGTTGTTGTTGTTGTAGTAGAAGTAGTAGTAATAGTAGCTATACAGTTTTCGTGGTAGTACTAGTAGTCATAGCAGAAGTAGTAGTAGTAAAAGTGTTTGTAATAATAGTAGAAGTAGTAGCAGTGGTAGTAGTAGCAGCAGCAGTAGTATTAGCAGTAGGACTAGTTGTAGAAATAGTAGTCGCAGTAGCTATAGCAACAGTAGTTGGTGTAGAAGCAGTAGCAATAGTAGTTTCATAGGAGGAGCAGTAGTAGCAGCAGAAGTAGTAGTGGTAGTGGCCGGAGTAATAGTAGTAGCAATAATAGTAGTAGTAGTGGTCGTCGTCGTCGTCGTACTAATAGTAGTAGCAGTAGCAGCAGCAGCAGCAGCAGTAGTAGTAGTTGTAGTAGTAGTAGTAGTAGTAGTAGTAGTAGTATTAATAGTAGTAATAGTAGTTGTTGAAGTAGTAGTCGTGCTAGTAGTAGTAGTTGTAGTAGTAGTGTAGTAGTAGTAGAAGTAGTAGTAGATGTAGAGATGGTAGCAATAGCAGTAGTAGCAGTAGCAGTAATTGTATTAGCAGCAGTAGATGTAGTAGTTGTAGTAATCATAGTAGTGGCAGTAGTTGTTCTTGTTGTAGACGCAGTAGTAGTAGTAGTCAACAACTACTATTGCTTTTACTACAGCTACTACTGCTACAGCAACTACGACAGCTATTGTAGCTACTACTGCCACTACTTCTATTACTACTACTATGCAACTGCTACTACTATTACCATTACTACCACTGCCACTGCAACTGCTATAGCTACTATGCTAATACTATTACTACTGCTACTACTACTATTACTGCTTCTACTACTAATACTTGTACTACTGCTACTGCCGCTACTTCAATTGCTCCTATTACTACTACTACTACTACTACTACTACTACTGCTGCTGCTGCTAGACTTCTACTACTACTACTCGTGCTACTACTACTATGACTCTAACTACTACTACTACTGCAGCTACTACTACAACTATTACTGCTACTACTACTTCTACTACTCCTACTCCTACTACTACAACTACTTTTCCAACTACAACTTCAGCTAATACTACTTCCAAAGCAACTACTACTACAACATCTACTACGTCTACTACTACTACTGCTACTACTACTACTACTCCTACTACTACTCCTACTACTAATGTTGCAAATACATCTACTACTACTCCTACTACTGTGGCTACTACTACTGTTGCAAATACATCTACTACTACTACTACTATTCTTGCTACAAATTCTACTACTACAACTATTATTACTACTACTACTACTACTACTACTACTCCGGCTACTACTACTACCACTAGTACTACAACTTCTACTACCACTACTCCTACTACTACTTCTACTATGACCACTGCTACTACTACTATTGCTACTACTCCTACTACTACTATAACTATTACTACTGCTGCTACTACTTCGACTACTACTACTGCTGCTACTATTACTACTCATACTTCTATTTGGAGTAGTAGTACGAGTAGTAGGAGTAGTACCAGTACTATTAGAAGTCATGGTAGGCATAGCAATAGTAGTAGTAATAGTGATAGTAGTAGTTGTCGTAGTAGTAGTAGTAGTAATAGTAGTAACAGTAGTAGTAATAGTAGCAGTAGCAATAGTTATTGTAGTGGTAGCAGTAGCTACAGCAGCAAAGTAGTAGTAGTAGCAGTAGTAGCAGTAGTAGTAGTAGCCGTAGCAGTAGTAGCAGCAGCAGCAGTAGTAGTTCTTATTGTTGTAGTATTAGTAGTAGCAATAGCAATAGCAATAGTAGTTATTGTAGAAGTAGTTGTACTAGTAGAAGTAGTAGTAGGAGTCATAGTAGGAGTAGAAGTTGGAGTAGTAGTAGTAGTAGTAGTACTAATACTAGTAGTAGCAGCAGTAGTACAAGCATTGGTAGTTATAGTAGTAGTGGGAGGAGGAGTAGTAAAAGTGGTTTTAGTAGTAGTTGTAGTAGCAATAGTAGTAGTAGTTTTAGTAGTTGTTGTAGTATTAGTAGTAGCTGTGGGAGTAGTAGTAGTTGTAGTAATAGTAATACTAGTAGGAGGTGTAGTAGCAGTAGCAAAAAAAGTTGTTGTAGTCATAGTAGTAGTAGTAGTAGTAGTAGTAGTAGTAGTATTAGTGGTAGTAATAGGAGTAGTTGTTGGAGTACTAGCAGTGCAAGCAGTAGTAGTTGTAGCTTTAGCGTAGTACTTGTAGTAGCAGCAGTAGGAGTATTAGTTGTTGCAACAGGAGTAATACTAGTTGTTGCAACTGGAGTAATACTAGTAGTAATAGCAAAAAGAGTTATTGTAATCGTAGTACTAGTAGTAGTAGTATTATTAGAATTAGTAACAGGAGTAGTTGTTGGAGTAGTAGTTGTGTTAGTAGTAGTAGTTGTAGCTTTACAATAGTACTAGTGGTAGTAGCAGCAGCAGCAGTAGTAACAGAAGCAGTAGTAGTAGCAGTTGTAGTTGTAGTAGTAGTAGTAGTAGCAATAGGAGTTGTAGTAGTAGTACTAGTACTAGTATTAGTAGAAGTAGAAGTAGTAGTAGTTGCAATAGTAGTAGTAGTGTAGTAGTAGGAGTAGTAGTAGTTGTTGTTGTTGTAGTAGTAGTAGTAGTAGTAGTAGTAGTAGTAGTAGTAGTACTAGTACTAGTACTAGTAGCAGCAATAGCAATAGTAGTAGTAATAGGAGTAGTACAAGTAGCAATAGTAGTAGTTGTAGTAGTAGTGTTGTAGCACTGTAGTAGTAGTAGCCGCAGTAGTAGTAGTAGTAGAGGTTGTGGTGGTAGCACTTGTAGCAATATCAGTTGAACTAGTAGTATTCGTGATCATAGTAGTAGTTGTAGCAGGTGTAGTAGTAGTTTTTGTTGTTGTTGTAGTCATAGTGGTTGCAGTAGCAGTAATAATAGTAGTAGTAGAAGTTGTAGTAGTGGTAGGAGTAGCAGAAGTAGTAGTAGTCACAAGAGAAGTAGAAGTACTTGTACATGTTGTAGAAGTAGTAGTAATAACAGCAGGAATAGAACTAGTAGTAGTAGTACTCATAATAGTACTACTAGTAGTAGATTTTGTAGTAGTAATAGTATTACTAATAGCATGAGGAGGAGGAGATGCACAAGTAGTGGCAAAAGTAGTTGTTGTAGTAGTAGTAGTAGCAGTAATAGAAGTAGTAGTAGTAGCAGTTGAAGTAGTAGTTTCAGTAGTAGTAATAAGGTTAGCAGTAGTGCAGTAACAGTAGTATTTGTAGTTGTTGTAGTAGTAGTAGTAGTAGTAGTAGTACTGGTGTTATTAGTAGCAATAGTAGTAATAGTAGTAGTAGTAGTAATTATAGTAGTAGCAGTAGCAGTTGTATCAAAAGTAGCAAAAGTTGTAGTAGTTGAGCTGCAGTGGTAGTAGCAGTAGTAGTAGCAGTGTTAGTAGTAGGAGAAGTGATAGTAGAAGTAGTACCAGTAGTTGAAGTAGAAGTAGTAGTTTTTGTAGTAGATGTAGAGTAGCTGTTGTGGCACAAGTTGCAGTAGTTGTAGTAGTACCATAGTTGCAGTAATAGTAGTAACCGCTGTAGCGGTAGAAGTAGCAGCGAAGTAGTTGTTGTAGTTTTTGTAGCAATCATAGCATCCATAGCTGTAGTAGTATAGTAGTAGTAGTAGCAGCAACAACAGTAGTTGTAGTAGTAGCAGTAGTATTAGTAGTAGTAGCAATAGTAATAGTACTAGTTGTAGCATTATTTGTAGTAGCGGCAGTACCAAAAGTAGCAGCACAGTAGTTATGGTAGTAATAGCAGCAGCAGTAGTAGTAGTAGCAGCAGCAGCAGCAGTAGTCATAATAGTAGGAGAAGTAGCAGTAGGAGTAGCAGTGGAAGCAGTAGTCGTAGTGGTCGTCGTAGTAATAGTAGTAGTTGTTGTTATTGTTGTAGTAATAGTAGCAGCAGCAGTTGTTGTTGTTGTTGTTATTGTGGTGGCAGAAATAGTAGTAACAGTAGCCGTAGTAGTTGTTGTAGCAATTGTAGCAATAGTTGTAGTAGTAGCAATAGCAATAGTAGAAGCAGTAGCTGTCATAGTATTTCTAGTAGTAGTTTTAGTAGTGGTAGAAGTAGTAGTAGTAGTAGTAGTAATCGTAGTAGTAGCAGTATTAGTAGTAGTAGCAGTAGTAATAGTAGTAGCAGAAGTTCTAGTCATAGCAGTAGTAGTCGTTGTAGTAGTTATTGTACTAGAAGTAATAGTAGTAGAAGTAGCAGCAATAGTAATAGTAGTAGTGGTGGCAGTAGTAGTGTTAGTAGGAGTAGCAGCACAAGGAGTGTAGTAGTAGCAAAAGTAGTTGTGGCAGTAATTGTAATGAGAGCAGTAGTAGTAGTTGGAGCAGTTATAGTAGTAGTAGCAGTAGCAGTGGTAGCATCAGTAGTAGTAGTAGTAGTAGTAGTAGTAGTAGCAGTAGTAGCAATAATGGCAGTAGTAGCAGTAGTAGCAATAATGGCAGTAGTAGCAGTAGTAGCAGTAGGACTAGTCGAAGTAGTAGTACAAGTAGTAGTAGTAGCTGCAATAGTAGTAGAAGCAGTTGTAGAAGCTGTAGTAGTAGTTGTAGTAGTCTTAGTAGTTGTCATATTATTTGTAGTCACACCAGTAGTTGTAGCAGTAGTAGTTGTAGTAGCAACGGTAGTAGTAGTAATAAATAGTAGCAGCAGCAGTAGTAGTACCTGCAATTGTATTAGCAGAAGTAGTAGCAGTAGTAATAGTAGTTGTAGTAGACGTAGTAGTCGTAGTAGTAGTAGCTATAATACTAGTAACAGTAGTAATAGTAGTAGGAGAAGTTGTCAGACTAGTAGTTGTACAAGCAGCTGCAGCAAAAATAGTAGTAGTAATAGTAGTAGTAGTAGTAATAGTAGTAGTAGTATTAGTAGTAGTGGTAGTAGTAGTAGTAGTAGTGGTAGTAGTAGTTGTAGTAGTAGCAGCAGCAGCAGCAGTAGTAGTAGCAGTAGCAACAACACTAGTAGAAATAGTAGTAGTGGTAGTTGTAGTAGTAGTAGTTGTTGTAGTAGTAGCCGTAGTAGTAGTAATAGTGGCATTTGTAGTCGTAGTCATAGTAGTCGTAGTATTAGTAGTAGCAAAACTAGTAGTTGCAGTAGTAGTAGCAGTAGTAGTAATGATAGTTGTTATAGCATTTGCAGTAGTTATAGTAGAAATAGTAGGCAGCAGCTGTAGCAGTAGTACTACTAGTAGTAGTACTCGTAGTAGTATTATTAGTTGTTGTAGTACTTGTAACAATAGTAGAAGTACGAGGATTAAGTAGTAGCAGTAGTAGTAATAGTTGTTGTAGCAACAACAACAACAAAGCAGCAACAGCAGCAATAATAGTAGTAGGAGCAGTAGCAGTAGCAATAGTAGTAGTAGAAGCAGTAGCAGCAGTAATAGTAGTTGCAGTAGTTGCAGTAGGTGTAGTAGCAGAAGTTGTAATAGTAGCAAAAGTAGTAGTAGTAGTAGTAGTAGTAGTAGTAGTAGCAGCAGTAGCAGTAGCAGTAGTAAGAGTAGCAGAAGTAGTAGAAGAAGTAGCAGTAGTATCAGTAGGAGTAGGAGCAGCAATTCCAGCAGTAGTAGTCGCATTAGTAGTGGAAGCAACAACATTAGTGTCGGTCTTAGTATTACTAGAAGTAGTAGTAGTGGTAGGAGCATCAACCGAAGTAGTTGTAGTTGTTGCAGCAGCAACAATAGTAGTAGCAGTAGTAGCACATATAGTATTACTATTATTAGCAGTAGTAGTAGTAGCAACAGTAGTACGGGAAGAAGACGTAGTAGCAAAATTACTAGTGGTAGTTTTAGTATAAGCAGTAGCAATAGTAGCGGCAGTAGTTGTAGTAATATAGTAGTAGAAGTAGTAATAGTAGTAGTAATAGCAGTAGCAATGTAGCAGCCGCAACAGCAACCACAGGCGTAGTAGTAGTAGTTGCAGTAGCAGTAGTAACAGAAGTAGTTGCAGTAGTACTTGTAGTTGTTGTAGTAGAAGCAGTAGCAGTAGTAGCAACAGTAGAGGTAGTGGCAGTAGTAGTAGTAGTCGTAGTAGAAGTAGTATTAGTAATTGTAGTAGTAGTAGCAATAGTACTAGTTGTAGCAGTAGCACGAGCAACAGCAGCAACAGTAGTTGTTATTATTGTTGTAGGAGAAGTTGTAGTAGCTATGGTAGTAATAGTAGTAGTAGTAGTTGTTGTTGTAATATTAGTAGCAGTAGTAGTTTTAGTAGTAGTCATAGTTGTAGTTGTAATAGTAGCCGCAGCAATTATTGTAGTAGTAGTCGCAATAGTGACAATAACAATAGTAGTATTAGTGTAGCAATAGTCGTAGTGGTAGTGGTGGCAGTAGCAGTAGTAGTGGTAATAGTGGTCGATATTGTACTAGTAGTAGCAGTAGCACTAGTAGTAGTAGCTCTAGTAGTAGTGGTGGTATTAATTGCCACAGAAGTAATAGTTATTGTAATAGTAGTAGTAGCAGTGATAGTAGTAGCATAGGTAGTAGTAGAAGCAGTAGTAGTAGTTGAAATAGTAGTAGAAGTAGTAGTAGCAAAAGTTGCAGTAGTAGTAGTAGGAGAAGTAGTATGAGTAGTCGAAGTAATAACAGTTGCAGCAGCAGTAGTAGACATAGTAATAAGGTAGCAATAGTTGTAGTAGCAGAAGTAGTAGTAGTAGCAGCAGCAGTAGTAGTAGTAGTAGTTGCAGCAGTAGTAGTAGCAAAAGTAGTAGTAGTAGTAGTTGTTGTAGATGTAGTAGAAGCTGTAATAGTATCATCTGTAGTGGTAGTAGTAGTGGTAGTAGTAGTAGTAGTTGTAGTTGTAGTGGTAGTAGTGGTAGTAGTAGGTGAAGTAGTCGTAGAAGCAGTAGCAGTAGTTAAAGTAGTAGTAGTTGTTGTGTTATAAGTTACAGTTATAGCACAAGTTGCAGTAGTTGTAGTAGCAGCAAAACTAGTAGTAGTTGCAGTAATAGTAGTCAAAATAGTAGTAGCTGAAGTAGTAGCCGAAGTAGCAGTGGAAGTAGTAGTAGTAGTACTTGGATTAGTAGCAGCAGTTGAAGTAGTAGTAGTTGTTGTAGTAGGAGTAACAATAGTCGTACTAGTAGTAGAAGTAGTAGTAGTAGTTCGTGTATCAGTTGTACCAGTTGAGGTAGTAATAGTAGCAGGAGCTGCAGTAGTAGTGGTAGTAGCAGTTGGAGCGATATTAGTCAAAGTTATTGTGGCAGCAGTCGTACTAGTAGATGAAGCAACAGTAGCCAAAGTAGTAGGAGTAGAAGTAGTAGTAGTAGTTTTAGTAGTTGGGGTAGTAGTAGCAGTAGTTGTGGTAGGAGTAGTAGTAGAAGTAGTAGCAGTAGTGGTAGTCATTGTCATAGCAGCAACACTAGGAAAAGTAGGAAAATTAATAGTAGTAGTAGTAGTAGTAATAGTAGTAGCAGTGGTTGTAGTGGTGGTAGTAGTAGAAGCTGTTGCAGTTGTAGTAGTAGTAGTAGTTGTTGTAGTAACAGTAGTAGTGGTAGCAGAAGCAGCAAAAGTTGTAGAGGTATTAGCAGGAGCATACGCAACAGCAGTATTAGTAGTAGTTGTAGTTAGAGAAGTAGCAGTAGTGGTAGTAATAGTAGTAGTATTAGAAGTAGTAGCAGTAGCAACAGTAGATGTAATAATAGTAGTAGTAACGGTAGTAGTATTAGTAGTAGTAGGAGAAGCACTAGTAGGATTAGTAGTAGTTATAGTAGTAGTAGTAGCAGTAATCTTAGTAGTAGTAGTAGTATTTATAGTTGTAGTAGTAGTTATAGCAGTAGTAGCTGTGGTAGTAGTAGCAGTGGATGTAGTAGTAATAGCAGTGGTGGTAGTAGTATTAGTAGTTGTAGTTGTTGTTGTTGTATCAGCAGTAGTAGTTATAGCAGTAGTAGCGGTAGTAGTAGTAGCAGTAGTAATAGTAGTAGCAGAAGTAGTAGTCCTAGCGGTAGTAGTCGTATTATTAGTGGTAGTTATAGTAGAAGTAATAGTAGTAGAAGTGGCAGCAGTATTAGTATTAGTAGTATTAGTAGTAGTAATACAAGTTGTAGCAGTAGTGTTAGTAGGAGGAGTAGTAGTAGTAGTAGCTAAAGCATAGTAGTAGTAGTAGCAGTAGTAGTAATAATAATAGTAGTAGTAGTAGTTGGAGCAGTTCTAGTATTAGTAGCAATAGTAGCAGTAGTGGTGGTAGCATTAGTAGTAGTAGTAGCAGTAGTAATAGTAGGTGTAGTCAAAGTAGTAGCAAAAGTAGTAGTAGTGATAGTAGTAGTGGTCATAGTGGCAAAAGCAGTAGTAGCAGTCGTAGAAGCTATAGTAGCAGTAGATAACATACCGATTGTTGTAGCAGCAGTAGTAGTAGTAGGAGAAGTAGTAGTAGCAGCAGCAAGAGCTTTAGTAGTTGTTGTTGTAGTTGCAAGAGTAGAAGTAGTAGTTGAAGAAGAAGTAGTAGCAATAGGAGTGGTATCAGAAGTAGTACTAGTAATGGAACCAATAGTTAGTACTGAATCAGCAGTAGTAGTTGCAGTAGCAGTAGTAGTAGTAGTAGCAGAAGTAGTAATAGTGAAAGTAGTAGAAGTACTAGTAGTAGTAATAGCAGTAGTCGTAGCAGAAGTTGCAGTACCAGTGCCAGAAGAAGTAGTTGTAAGAGAAGTTGTAATAGTAGTTGTAGAAGTACTAGTAGTATTAGAATTAGTAGCCGCATTAGAAGCGCTAGTAGTAGTACTAGTAGTTGTTGTAGCAGTATTAGTACTAGCGATAGTAGTAGTAGTTATAGTAGTAGTAGTAGTAGTAGTAATAGTACCAGTAGTAGAAGTAGTTGTAGTAATATTAGTAGTAGAAATCGAAGTAGTAGTACTAGTAGCAGTGGTAGTAGTAGGAGTTGGAGTAGCAGCAGAAGTAGTAGTAGCAGTAGTAGTGGCGGTAATAGTTGTAGTAGTAGTCGTAGTAGTAGTTGCAGTAGTAATAGTAGTAGTAGTAGTAGCAGGAGGAGTACTAGAAGTAGCAGTAGTAGCAGTAGCAATAGTAGCAGTTACAGTAGTAGCAGTTGTTGTAGTTGTTGTATTAGTTGTACTAGTAGTAGCAGAAGTAGTAGTTATGCTAGTAGTAGTAGCGGTAGTAGTTCCAGTGGTAGTCATTGTAGTTGCAAAAGTGGTAGTAATAACACAAGAAATAGAAGTAGCAGTAGTAGGAACAACAATAACAGCAGAAGTAGAAATAGCAATAGTAGTCGTAGAGATATTGGCCAACGTAGCAGATGTAGAACTACTAGTAGTCGTAGTAGCCGTAGCAGTCGTAGAAGCAGTAGAAGAGGTAGCAGCAGCAGCAGCAGTAGTAGTAGTAGCAATTGTAGTAGTAGTAGTAGTAATAGCAACAAAAGTAGCCTCAGAAGAAGTACTAGTAGAAGTAGTAGCAGTTGCAGCAGGTGTATTAGTAGTTGCAGCAGTGGTCATAGTAGAAATGGTAGTAGGAGTAGTTGTAGTAGTAGGACTTGGACAAGTAGTAGTATAAGCTGTAGCAGTACTAGTAGCAATAGCTGCAATAGTTGAACTAGTGTGGTAGATGTAGTAGCAAAAATAGCAGTAGTTGTAGTAGCTGTAGCAACAACAACAATAGCAGTAGTAGTAGCAGTGGTAGAAGAAATAGTAGTTGTAGTAGTGGTAGTAGTAGTACTCATAGTAGTGGGAGTAGTAGTAGTTGTAGTAGTATTAGTAATAATCATATTAGAAGTAGTCGTAGTAGCAGTAGTAGCAGAAGTAGTAGTAGAAGTAGTAGTAGTAGAAGTAGTGGTTGTACTAGCAGAAGTAGTGGTGGTAGTTATAGAAGAAGTAGAAGAAGTAGTAGTTGTTGTTGTAATTGTAGCAGTTGAAGCAGCCTTAGTAATAGTGGAAGAAGTAGGAATAGTAGTAGCAGTAGCAATTGTAGAAGCAGAAGTAGTAATAGCAACTATGCTAGCCGCAATATTAGTAGTAGTAGTGGTAGTAGTAGGAGTAGTAGTAGTAGTAGCAACAGCTATAGTAGTTGTTGTAGCAGCAGTAGTAGTAGTAGCCGAGGCTGCTATTGTTGTAATAGTAGTATAGTAGTAGTTACAGTAGTAGTAATAGTAGCAGCAGTAGCAATAGTAGTATTAGCACTAGTAGTAGCTGAAGTAGTAGTAGTAGTTGGTGTAGCAATAGTAGCAGTAGTGGGAGTGGTTGTAGTAGTCGTAGAAGTAGTAGTAGTATAGCAACAATAGCTATAGTAGCTGTAGTTGTAGTAGTTGTAGCAACAGTAGTAGCTATAGAGTAGCAGCAGTAGTAGTAGTACTGGTAGTAGAAGAAGTAGCAATAGTAGTCGCAGAAGTAGTAGTAGTAGCAGCAGTAGAAGTACTACTTGTAATAGCAGTAGTACTGGTAGTAGTAGTAGTAGTAGTAATAGTAGTAGTTTTTGTAGTAGTAGGAGTACTAGTAGCAATAGCAGTAGTAGTCGTAGTAATAGTAGTAGTATTAGAAGTAGTATTATTAGTTGTAGTAGTAGTCTTTGTAGCAGTAATAGGAGTAGTAGTAGTATTAGTAGTAGTTGTTGTAGTGGTAATAGTTATAGTAGAAGTAGTAGTAGTAGTAAAAGAAGTAGCAGTAGTAGTAGTGGTGGTGGTTGTAGTAAAAGTAGTAGCAGTAGTAGTAGCAACAAGAGTCACAGTAGTAGTAGTTGTTGTTGTGGTACCGGTTGTATTAGTAGTAGTAATAGTAGTAGTTCCAGTTGTATTAGTAGTAGTGTTAGGAGAAGCAGTTTGCAATAGTAGAAGTTGAAGTAGTAGTAATCACAATAGTATTAGGAGTATCATTAGTAAAAATAATAATAGTTGTCATATTAGTAGTAGGAGTACTAGTAGTAGTAGTTGCCCTAGTAGTCGCAGTAATAGTTGTTGTAGTAGTAGTAGGAGTAGTAGCAATTGCAAAAGCAACAGCAGCTATAATTATAGTAGTAGCAGTAGCATTCATTGTAGGAGCAGGAGCTGTAGTTTTAGTTGTAGTAGCAGCAGTAGTTGCACTATTTGCATAAGGAGCAATAGTAGTTGTGGCAGTAGTAGTAGTAGTAGTACTAGTAGTAGCAGTAGTAGTAGCAATTGTAGTAGTTGCAGGTAGTCAGCATTGTTGGAGAAGTCACTGGAGTAGTAGTAGTAGGAACAGCAGTAGCAGTAGTAGTTGTAGTACTAGCAGCAGTAGCAGTAGTAGTAGTAGTAGGAGTAGTAGTAGCAGTAGTAGTTATAGTAGTAGCAGTAGTAGTTGTAGTAGCGATAATCAAAACAGTAGCAGTAGTAGCTGCTATAGTACTAGTAGTAGTTGTTGTTTTAGTAGTTGGGGTAGTAGTAGTAATAGTAGTAGCAATCGTAGTTGTAGTATTAGTAGTTGTAGTAGTAGTTCAATAGTAGTGGCTGCAGTTGCGGAAGTAGAAGTAGTAGTTGCAGTAGTAGTAACAATAGTAGTGGAAGTAACAGTTGCATTATTATTATTATTATTATTATTGTTGTTGTTGTTGTTGTTGTTGTTGTTAGTAGTAGTAGCAGCAGTAGTAGAAGCAATAGTAGTAGCAGTTGCAACAATCATAGGAGTCAAAGTAGTAGCAATAGTAGCAGTTGCAATACTAGTAATAGTAGAGTTAGCAACAGCAATAGTAGTAGTAGTAGCTATTGCTGTTGTTATTGTAGTGCCAAGAACAGTAGTAGTAGCATTAGAAGTAGTAGCAATAGTATCTATTGTTGTAGGCGCAATAGTTTTTGCAGATGTAGTAGTAGTGGTTGTAGTAGTAGCAATAGTAGGAGAAGAAGTCGTAGTGATAGTAGTAGCAATAGTAGTATTAGTTTTAACATAGTAATAGTTGTAATAGTTGTTGTTGTTGTAGTAGATGTACTAACGTAGCTATAGTAGCAGTAGTTGTTATAGTAGTCGTAGTGGTGGTAGTAGTAGTGGGCATTAGTAGTGCTACAAGTAGTAGTAGCGGTAGTAGTAGGAGATGGAGAAATAGTAGTAGCAACAGTAGTAGTTGTAGTAGTAGTAGCTGTAGTAGAAGTAGGACTAGTAGTAGTAGTAATAGTAGTAGTAGTTGTAGTTGTTGTTGTAGTAGTAGTAGTAGCTATAGTTGGAGTAGTAGTAGCCGTTATGGCAGCAGTAGAGTAGTAGCAGCTATAGCAGTAACTGCTATAGTAGTAGTAGTTGTTGTAGTTGCCACAGTTATAGTTGTAGTAATAGTGGAGCAGTAGTAGCCATAATACTAGAAGTAGTGGTAGTAGTGGCAGTAGAAAGAGTTGTAGTAGTCGTAGTTGTAGTAATACTAGTAGTAGCAGAAGTAGTAGTAGTAGTAGTACTAGCAGCAGCAGTAGTTTGATTAGTAATTGTAGTAGGAGTGGCATTAGTAGCAGCAGAAGTAGTAGCAGTAACAGTGGTAATATCAGTGGTAGCAGCCATAGTAGTTATAGTAGTAGTAGCAACAGTAGTAGTAGTAGTGGTAGTAGTAGTTGTTGTTGTTGTAGTAGTAGCAGTAGTTGTCGTAGCATTAGTTTTAGTAGCAGTAATAGTAGTAGTAGTAGTAGCGGTATTAGGAGCAGTAGTTCTAGCGTAGTAGTAGCAGCAGCAGTAGTAGTAGAAGTAGTAGTAGAAGTACTATTAGTCGTAGCAGCAGCAATAGTAGCAGTAATAGTAGTGTTTGCAGTAGCAATAGTAGTACCAGAAGTAGTAGTAGTGGGATAAGTACTAGTTGTAGTTGTAGCAGTAGTAGTGGTGGTGGTGGTAGCCGCATGAATAGTAGTTGCAGTAGTAGTAATAATAGTAGTAGTATTAGCAGTATTACTAGTAGTAGTAGTTGTTGTTGTTGTAGTAGTGATAGTCGTAGTAGTAGCAGTAGTAGCAGTAGTACTTGTAGTAGTGCTAGTCGTACTAGAAGCAGCAACAGCAGTAGTAGCAGTAATGGCAGTAGTATTAGTAGTAGTAGTTGAAGTAGGAGAAGTGGTAGTAGCAGTGGTAGTAGTAGTAGTAGTAGTATTAGTAGTTGTAGGAACAGTAGTTGTAGTAGTAGTAGCAGTAGTAGTATTGGCCGTAGTACGAGTTGCAATAGTAGTTGTAGTATTAGTAGCAGTAGTTGTAGTGACAGTAGTAGTAGCAGAAGTAGTAGTAGAAGGAGAAGAAGTAGTAGTATCAGTAGTAGCAGCTGTAGTAGTTGTAGTAGTCGTAGTAGTCATAGTATTAGTAGCGGTAGTAGTACTAGAAGCAGTCGTAGTGGTAATCGTAGCAGCAGTAGTAGTACCAGAAGTCATAAAAGGAGATGTTGTATTTGAAGCAGAAGCAGTATTAGTCATTGAAGTAGTAATAGCAATAGAAATAGTACTATTTGTAGTATTAGTAGCAGTAGAAATCACAGTTGTTGTTGTTGTCATAGCAGAAATTATAGTAATAGCAATAGAAATTCTAGTAATTATTATTGTAGTAGTAGTACTTGTAGTAGTAGTAGTAATAGTAGTAGTAGTAGTAGTAGTAGTTGTTGTTGTTGTTGTTGTAATTGTAGCAAAAGTAGTGGTAGTGGTAGTATTAATAGTAATAGTAGTGGTGGAAGTGGTAGCAGTCATAGTATTAGTAAAAGTAGTAATAGCAGCTGTAGTAGTGGTGGTAGTAGTAGCAGTAGTTGTAGCAGAAGTAGGAAAAGGAGAAGTTGTATTTGAAGTAGTAGGAGTAGTAGTAGTAGAAGTCAAAGTTGAGTTGTTGTAGTAGCAGAAATATTAGTAGTAGTTGTAGTTGTAGTAGTAGTAGTAGTAATAATAGTAGTAGTAGTTGTTGTAGTAGTAGTAGTTGCAATAGTTGGAAAACTAGCGGTAGTAGTAGTTGTTGTTGTTGTTGTAGTAGTAGTAGTAGAAACTATCGTAGTAGCTGTCGAAGTAGGAGCAGTAGTAGTAGCAACGGCAGTTGTAGTGGTTGTAGTACTAATAGCAATAAAAGTAGCCGCACTAGTAGTACAAGAAATAGTAGTAGCATTAGTAGGAGTATTAGTAGTAGCAGCTGCAGTTGTAGTAGTAATAGAAGTTGGAGTAGTAGAAGTAGTAGCCGGTGTTGTAGTAGTAGGAGTAGGAGTAGTAGAATGGGTAGTAGTAGTAGTAATAGTAGTAGTAGTAGTAGCGGTAGCAGTAGTAGCAATAGTACTAGCAGTAGTAGCGGAAGTAGCAGCAGCAGTAGTAGTTGTCGTTAGTAGTAGAAGTAGTAGTAGTAGTAGCAGCAGCAGTAGCAGTAGTAGTAGTTGTAGTAGTAGTAGTAGGAGCAGTTGTAGTAGTAGTAGCAGCAGCAGCAGTAGTAGTAGCAGTTGTAGTTGTAGTAGTTGTTATAGTAGCAATTATAGCAATAGTAGCAAGAGTAGTTGTATTAGTCATTGTTGTATTAGTAGCGGTAGTAGAAGAAGCAGTAGTAGTAGTAGTAGTAATAATAGTAGTAGTAGTAGCAGCAGCAGCAGCAGTAGTACTACTTGTAGTTGGAGTAGCAACTTCAGCTGCTACTCCAACTACATGTAGTACTATTGCTATAGTATTTGTATTAGTTGGAGTAGTAGTACAAGTAGTAGTAGCAGTATTAGTAGTAGTTGTACTAGTAGGAGTGGTAGTACTATTAATTGTAGTAGTAGTAGTAGCAGTGGTTGTTATAGTTGTACTAGTATTAGTTGCAGTAGTAGTAGTAGTAGAATTACTTGTTATTGTTATTGTTGTTGTTGTTGTTGTTGTAGTAGTAGTAGTAGTAGTAGTGGTAGTAGTAGAAGTAGTAGTAGTAGCAGCAGTACAAGTAATAATAGTAATAGTAATAGTAGTTGTAGGAAAAGTATTTGTAGTAATAGCAGTTGTTGTTGCTGTATTTGTAGTAGCAACAATAATATTAGTACTAGCGGTAGTAATAGTAATACTAGTAGTTGTTGTTGTAGTAGTAGTAATAGGGGTAGGGTTAGTGGTAATAGTTGCAACAGTAGTAATAGTAGTTATAGCAGTAGCAATTGTTGTTGTAGTACTAATAGAAATAGGACTAGTAGTAGTAGGAGTAGGAGTTGGAGAAGTAGTAGTAGTAGTAGTCGTAATAGCAGTGGTAGTCGTAGTAGTAGCAGCAATTGTAGTTACAGAAGTAACAGTTGTAGTAGTAGTATTAGTTGCAGAAGTAGAAGTAGGCGTTGAAGTAGGAGTTGGAGTTGGAGTTGGATTAGTAGTAGTTGTTGTAGTAATGGTAGTAATAGTAGTAATAGTAGTAGCAGTAAGAGTAGTAGCAGTTGTTCTAGTTGAAGTCAGAGTTGTATTAGTAGAAGTAGTTGTAGGAGTAGTAATAGGAGTAGAAGTTGGAGTGGTGGGAGCAGTAGTAGTAGTGGTTGCAGTAGTAGTAGTAGTTGTAGTTGTAGTAGTAATAGTAGCAGTTGTTGCAGTAGTTGTAGTAGTACAAGTAGTAGTAGGAGTAGTAATAAGAGTAGGAGTTGGAATACAAGTAGTAGGAGTAGTAGTAGTAGTAGCATTAGTAATAGTTGCGATAGTAGGATTGGTAGTAGTAATAATAGTTATTATTATTGTAGAAGTAGTAGTAGTAGTAGTAGGAGTAATAGCAACATCAGCAGTATCAACATTAATTGTAGTAGTAGTAGTAGTAGTAGCTATTGTTGTTGTAATAGTAGTTGTACTACTGGTTGCTATAGTAATTGTATTAGCAGTAGTACTAGGAGTAGTAATAGTAGTAATAGGAGGAGTAGTAGGAGTAGTAGTAGAAGTAGTAGAAGTAGTAGCAGTAGTGGCAGTAATAGTATTAGTAGTAGAAGAAGTAGTAGTAGTAGCAGCAGCAGTAGTAGTAGTAATTGTAGCAGTAGGAGTAGGCGTTGGAGTAGGAGATGTTATAGGAGTAGTAGTAGTTGTTGTTATTATAGGAGGAGTAGTAGTAGTAGCGGAAGTAGCAATAACAGTTGTAGAAGTAGTAGTAGCAAAAATAGTAGTCACAGTAGTAGAAGTCGCAGTACTTGTATTAGTAGTAGTAGTAGTGGCGGTGGTGGTAATAGTAATGGAAGGAGTTGTAGTTGTAGCGGTAGTAGTATCACAAGTAGTTGTAGTAGTAATAGTAGTAGTTGTTGTATTTGTAGTAGCGGTAGTAGTAGTAGTAGTAGTAGTAGTAGTAGTAGTAGTAGTTGTTGTTGTTGTTGTTGTTGTTGTTGTTGTTGTTATTGCTGCAGTAGTAGTAGTAGTAGTGGTAGTAGCAGTACTAGGGGTTGGAGTAGTGGTAGTAATAGCAATAGTAGTAGCAGTAGTTATTGTAGTAGCATTAGTTGTTGTAGTTGTAATAGTATTACTACTACTAGTAGTGGGAGTAGGAGTTGGAGTAGTAGTAGCAGCAGTAGTAGTAATAGAAGTTGTAGCAGTAGTAGCAGAAGTAATAGTTGTAGTAGTAGGATTACTTGCAGAAGTAGTAGTAGGTGTAGAAGCAGTAGGAGTTCAAGTAGTAGTAATAGTAGTTCTTGTAGTAGTGGTAGTAATTATAGCAATAGGAGTAGGAGTTGGAGTGGTGGGAGCGGTAGTAGTAGTAGTCGCAATAGTAGTAGTAATAGTAGAAGTTGTAGTAGTAGTTGTAGTTGTAGAAGTAGTAGTAGGCGTAGTAATAGGAGTGCAAGTACTAGTACTAGTAGTAGTAGTAGTAGTAGTAGTAGTAGTAGTCATAGTCATAGCAGTAGGAGGAGCAGTAGTAGTAGTAGCTACAGTAGTAGGAGGAGTAGTAAAATAGATGTTATTGTTGAAGAAGAAGAAGAAGTAGTAGTAGTAGTAGTAGTAGTCATATTATTAGTAGTAGTAGTAGCTACAGTAATAATAGTAGCAGCAGTAGTACCAGTAGCAATTGTAACAGTTGTAGTAGAAGCCGTTGCAGTCGGTGTGATAGTAGTAGTAGTAGTAACAATAGTAGCAACAACAACAGTAGTAGTGGAAGTTGTTGTAGTAGTAGTTGTTGTTGTAGTTGTAGTAGTAACGGTAGTCGTAGTAGTAGCAATAATAGTAGTAGTTGTAGTAGCAGCTGCAATTGTAGCATTAGTAAAAGTATTCATGGCAACAACAACAAAAGTATTAGAGTAGCAATAGTCGTTGTAGTGGTAGTGGCAGTAGTAGTAGTAGTACTAATTGTAGTAGCAACTGAAACAGTTGTTGTTATTACTATTGTTGTACTAGTAGCAGTAACAGTAGTAGTAGTGGTAATAGTAGTAGGAGTAGTATCAGTAGCTACAGTAGTAGTAGTTGTTGTAGCTGTAGAAGTAATAGCCGAAGCAGCAGACATTGTAGTAGTAATAGAAGTAGTAATAGTTGTTGAAGTAGTAGGAGTAGCAATGGTAGTAGTAGTAGAAGTAGTAATACTAGCTGAAATAGTAGTATAAGTAGCAATAGTAGCTGATGTAGCAGCAATAGTAGTAGCAGTAGTAGTATCAGCAGTCCCAGTAATAATTGTTGTCGCAGTAGTTGCAGCCATATTAGTAATAGTAGCAGTAGTTATAGATGCAGAAGTAATAGTAGTAGGAGAAGTAGTAGTAGTTGTTTTAGTAGTAGTTGTTGTTGTTGTAGTAGTGGTAGTAGTAGCAGCAGTAGCAACAGCCGTAGTGGTAGTAGTAGTAGGAGTAGTACTTATAGTTGTAGTAACAATAGTAGTAGTAATAGTAATAGTAGTAGTAGTAGGAGTAGTAGTAGAACAGTAGAAGTAATAGTGGTAGTAGTGGTTATTGTTGTAGTAGGAGTTGGAGTTGGAGAAGGAGAAGTAGTAGGAGTAGTAGTAGTAGTTCTTGTAGGAGTAGTAGTACGAGTAGCAATAGAAATAGTAGCAAAAGTAGTAGTCATAGTAGTAAAAGTCGCAGTACTAATATTAGTAGTTGTAGTATTAGTTGTGGTAATAGTAACATGAGGAGTTGAAGTTGTGGTAGTAGCAGTAGTAGTAACAAAAGCAGTTGTAGTAGTAATGGTAGTACTAGTATAGTAGTAGTAGGAGCAGTAGAAGTCGTAGTAATAGTAATAGGAGGAGTAGTAGTAGTGGTGGTAGTAGCAGCAATAGGAGTAGCGGTAGTTGTAGCTGTAGTAGTAATAGCAGTAGTAGTTATAGTTGTAGCAAAAGTAGTAGTGGTAGTATTAGTGGCCGCAGTAGTAGTAGCCATAGCAGTAGGAATAGCATCAATAGAACTAATAGAAGTGGTTGTGGTAATTGCAGTAGTAGTAGTAGCAAAATTAGTTGCAGTAATACTTGTAGTTGTAGTAGAAGCAGCAGTAGTGGTAGTGGCAATAGTAGTAGTAGTCATAGAAGTAGTATTACCAGTAGTAGTAGCAGTAGCAGCAGCAGAAGTAGTTGTAGTTGTAGCAGTAGCAGTAGCAGAAGTAGTTGGAGGAGGAGGAGGAGGAGGAGGAGGAGTAGTAGTAGGAGGAGCAATTGTAGTAGTCTTAGTAGTAGTAATAGTAGTAGTTGTAGTAGTGGTAGCTGCAATTGTAGTAGTATTAGTAATAGTAGCTACGGCAACCATAGTAGTATGAGTGTAGCAGTAGTCTAAGTAGTTATAGTGGTGGTTGTAGTAGTAGTGATAATAGTAGTAATTGTTGTAGTAGCAGTAGCATTAGCAGTAGTACTAGTAGTTGTAGTAGTAGTAACAATAGTAGTAGTAGCAGCATAGTAGCAGTGTTAGTAGTAGCATAAGTAGTAGTTGAACCAGTTGTAGTAGTTGAAGTAGTAGTAGAAGTAGCAGTTGTAGCAAAACTAGCAGTTCTAGTAGTAGGAGCAGTAGTATCAGTAGTCACAGTAATAGTAGTCGCAGTAGTAGTAGTAGCCATAGTAGTATAAGTAGTAGTAGTTGTAGCATTAGAAATAATAGTAGCAATAGTAGTAGTAGTAGTAGTAGTAGTAGTAGTAGTAGTAGTAGTAGTAGTAGTGTTGGTAGTAGTAGTAGCAGTAGTAATAGTAGCAGCAACAGTAGCAGTAGGGAAAGTAGTCACAGTAGAAGAAGTAGTAGTTGTAGAAGAAGCAGTATTAATAACAGCAGCAATAGTAGTGGTGGAAGTAGTAGTAGGTGTATTATCTGTAGTAGCTGTAGTGGTAGTTGCAGAAGTAGTTGCAGTTGTAGTAGTACCAGAAGTAGTAGTAGAAGCAGTAGCAGTAATTCAAATAGAAGTAGTAGTTGTCGTAGTTGTAGCAGAAGTTACAGTTGTAACACAAGTTGTAGTCGTCGTAGTAGTAGTAGTACTAGCAGCAGTCACAATAATAGTAGTAACACCAGTAGCCGTAGAAGTAGTAGCGGAAGTAGTACTTGTAGTAGTAGTGGCAGCAATAGCATCGATAGTAGTAGTAGAAGTAGTAGCAGAAATCAGAGTGGTTGCAGAAGTAGTAGAAGCAGTAGTAAGAGCATCAATAGTAGTCGCTGTAGTAGTAGTAGTATTAGTAGGAGCAACAGAAGTAGTAGTAGTTGGAGTAGCAGCAGCAGTTGTAGTAGCAGTTGTAGTAGTAGGAGTAACAACAACCATAGTGGTAGTAGAAGTAGTTGTAGTGGAAGTACTAGTTGGAGTATCTATACTAGCAGATGAGGTAGTAGTACTAGTAGTAGCAAGACCTGCAGTAGTTGTGGTAGTAGTAGTCATAGTAGTAGGAGTAGTAGTTGTTGTTGTCATTGTAGTAGTAGTAGTTGGAGTTCTAGCAGCTGTAGTAGTAGCAGTTGGAGCGGTATTAGTAGAAGTTATTGTAGCAGCAGTCATAGTAGTAGTTGAAGCAGCTGTAGCAAAAGTTGTAGGAGTAATAGTTGTCATAGTAGGAGCAGTAGCAGAAGAAGTAGGAGCAACAGTTGCAGAAGCAGAAGCAGAAGTAGTAGTAATAGCGGCAGTAGTTGTAGTAGAAGCCGTAGATGTAGTAGTAGGAGCAGTAGTTATACAATTAGTAGTAGTAGTTGTTGTTGTTGTTGTCGTAGCACAAGTTTCAATAGTAGTAGTTATAGTAGTAGTAGTTGTTGTAGTTGTAGTCATAGTAGTAGTTGTAGAAGTCGGAGTAGCAGCAGCAGTAGTAGCAGTAGTCATATCAGCAGCAGTTGCAGCTGCAGTCGGAGTAGTAGCAGAAATGGCAGTAGTAGTGGTAGCAGTATTCATAGTCAAACAAGTAGTAGCAGGAGTTGTAGTTAGAGTAGCAATAGTAGCTAGAGCAGCATGGGCAATAGTAGAAGTTGTATTAGTAATAGCAGTAGTAGCAATAGTAGTAACAGAAGTAGAAGTAGTTGGAGAAGTTGTAGTTGCAATAGTAGTTGTTGTTGTAGCTGAAGTAGCAGTAGTAGTAGCAACAACAGTAGTAGTAATATTAGAAGCAATAACAGTAGTAGTAGTAGTGGTAGCAATAGTAGTAGTGAGAAATATTAGTAGTATTAGGAGTAGCAGCAGTAGTAGGAGGAGTAGTAGTATTAGTAGTAGCAATCGAGCAATAGTAGTAGTAGTAGTAATCGTAGTTATATTAGTAATAGCAGTAGCAGTAGTCTTAGTAGTAGTAGTAGTAGTAACATTAGTTGTTGTTGTTGTAGTAATAGTCATAGCAATGGTAGTCATAGTAGTAGTCATTGTAGTATAAGTAATAGCAGTAGGAGTAGCAGTAGGAGTAGTACTAGTAGTAATAGTGGTAGTAGTAACACAAGTTGTAGCAGTAGTTGTAGTGGCAGCAGTAGTATTAGTAGGAGTAGCAGAGGTAGTTGTAGTAGTAGCAGTAGTAGTAATAATAGCACTAGTAGTAGTTGAACTAGTAGTAGTAGTAGTAGCTGTAGTAGCATTAGTAGTAGTAGTGGTAGCATCAACAGTAGTAATAGCAGTGTCATCAGTAGTAGTAGTAGCAATAATTGCAATAGTAGCAGTAGTAGTAAGACTAATGAAAGTAATAGTAGTAGTGGTAGTAGTTGTTGTTGTGTAGTAGTCGTAGTAGTAACATTAGTAGTAGTAATCGTAGAAGCTCTATTTGTAGTAGTAGTAGAAGTCTTAGTAGTTATAGTAGCAGTAGTAACCATACCGATAGTTGTAGTGAAGTAATAGTAGTAGGAGAAGTAGTAGTAGTAGATGTAGGAGCTGCAGTAGTAAGTAGTTATAGTAGCAACTTTAGAAGTAGCAGTAGTAATAGGAGGAGGAGGAGCAGCAGTGGTAGCAAAAGTAGTAGTAGTAATGGTACCAGTAGTTGCTTTTGAATCAGCCATAGTAGTAGCAACAGAAGCAGTAGCAATGAAAGTAGTAGAATCAGTAGAAGTAGTAGTAATAGTAGTAGTAGTAGCATAAGTTGCAGTAGTAGTACCAGAAGTAGTAGTAGTCGTAGAAGCAGTAATAGTAGCAATAGCAATACAAATAGTATTAGTAGTAGTTGTATTAGTAGCAGCAACAGTAGTAGCAGTAGTTGTTGTAGCAGTAGCAATAGTAGCAGTAGTAGTTATAGTAGTGGTAGTAGTAGTAGTAGTAGTAGTAGTAGCAGTAGTGATAGTAGTGTTAGTAGTAGCAGCACAAGGAGGAGTAGTTGTAGTAGCAGTGGTAGTTGTAGTAGAAGTAGTAGTAGTAATAGCAGTGGGAGTAGTAGTTGTACTAGTAGTCGCAGTAGAAGTTGTAGCCATAGTAGAAGTTGCAGCAGCAGCAGCAGTAGTTGTTGTAGTAGCAGCAGCAGCAGCAGCAGTAGCAACAGTAGTAGTAGTAGTAGAATTAGTGGTTGTAGAAGAAGTAGCAGCAGTAGCAGTAGGAATAGTAGTAGTAACTATAGTAGTTGTATTAGTCATAATCATAGTAGTGGTAGTAGTACTTGCAGCGACAGTAGCTGTAGCAGTAGTTGTAATAGGAGAAGTAGAAGTTGAAGCAGAAGCTATAGTAGTACTTCCGCTATGGCTTCAACTACTACTACTACTTCTTCTTCTTCGGCTACTACTACTACTGCTACTAATATTACTCCTTCGGCTACTGCTACTACTACTGCTGTTACTACTACTATTGTTGTTACTGTGGCTGCTACACTCCTACTGCTACTACTACTAATACTACTACTACTACTCCTCCCATTGCACCTTATGCTACTACTACTGCTGCTGCTGCTGCTGCTTCAATAAATACTACTACTACTGCTCAAACCACTACTCGAACTCCTACTACTATAATTATTATTACAGCTACAACTACTACTTCTATTACTCCTTCGAATACTCCCACCACAACTATTACTATATCTGCTACTACTACTACTACTACAACTACTACTACTACTATTATTACTATTACTACTATTACTGCTACTACCACTACCACTACTACTACGATTGCTACTACTACTATTAATACCGCTACTACTACTACTGTTACTGCTACTCCTATAGCTACGGCTACTACTCTTAACTTTTGCTGCGCCTACTACTACTACTACTACCGCTACCACTATTATCGCAGCTATTGCTACATTACCAACTACTTCTGCTACTACTACAACTACTGCTACTTCAACCACTGCTGCTGCTACCACTACTGCTACTATTACAACTACTGCTACTGCTACTAGTACTACATCTCCTACTAATACTGCTGCTACTACTACTACAACAACAATAACTACTACTAATTCTCCAACTACTACTACGTCTGCTACTACTACCACTACTACAACTACTACCATAACTACTACTTTTACTATTATTGCTGCCATGGCTACTATTACAAGAACTACTGCTACTCCTACTACAACAACTACAACTACTATTATTACTTCTAAAACTTCTACAGCTACTGCAACTACTACTATAGCTACTACCACTACCGCTGCTACAATGGCTACTGCTACCACTACTACAACTGCTACTACCGCAACCATAATTACTTCTACTAGTATTAGAATAACGACTACTTCTACTACTACTACTACTACTTATTGTACTACTATAGCTCCCACTGCAACTTGCACTATTTCTACTACTACTACTGTTTCTAGTACTACAAGTACTACAACTACTAGTGCAACTACTACTACTACAACTAGAACTACTACTACTGCTACTATAACTACTACTATGACTACTACTACTAATGGTACTACTACTGCTCCTGCTACTGCCATTTCTCCTCCTACTACTACTACTATTGCTGCTATTATAGCTACGATTACTGCTGCTACAACTACTGCTACTATAGCTACTATTGCTACAAATGCAACGACTGCTACTACAGCGACAAATACTACTATCATTACTACTAGTGTTACTACTACTGCTACTACTGCTACAGCTGCAACAACAACAACAACAACTACTGTTACTATTACTACATCTACCACTACGACCACTACAACTACTATTATTGCTACTGTTACTCCTACACCAATCCCTACTCCTACTACAACTCCAACTACCACTACCACTACAAGTGCTACAACAACAACTACTCCTACTCTACTACTACATGTTCTACTACTACGACTACTACCGTTGCGACTACTACTACTACTACTACTACTACTACTACTACTATTACTACTACTACTGTTACTACTAATACTACTAACGATAACACTACTACTACTATTGATGCTGCTACTACTATTACTACTACTATTGATACTAATTCTTCTACTGCTATTAATACTACTACTACAACAACAACAACTGCTACTCCTACTACTATAATTGCTACTGCTGCTACTACTACTAGTACACCTACTACTGCTCCTACAACTACTCCTACTCCTACGCCTACTCCTACAACAACTACTACTACTACCAGTACAACAACAACAACAACAACTACTACTACCACTACTACTATAATTGCTACTGGTACTACTACTACTAATAATACTACTAGTACTGCTACTGCTACTGCTACCACTACTGCCCCTACAACTACTACTATTACTACAGCCCCTATGCTACTACTACTACTACCACTATTGCTACTATTACCGCTACTACTACTACCACTGTTGCTACTACTACTACTACTATCGTTGCTACTTCTGCTACTACTACTGCTACCGATACTATTGGTATTGATACTACTACTACTGCAACTGATACTATTGGTATTGATACTACTACTACAGCAACTGCTACTGCTAGTACGATCGCAATTGCTACTACTGCTATTGTTGTTGGTACTACTACCACCACTAGTACTGGGACTACTACTACTAATACTACTACTACTACTTCTATTACTACTGCTATTGCTACTACTACTGTTATTATTATAGCTAATACTACTGCTACTGCTTCTCCTGCTACAACAAATACTACTGATACTCCTAATACTACGACTATTGCTATTACTGCTACTACTAGTACTACCACTACTACTGCAAATACTACAACTACTACTACTACACTACTGCTGCTGCAACTACTCCAACTTCTACTACTATTCATCTTATAATTGCGGCTAGTATGACTTCTCTTATTATAAATACAACTATCACTTCTACTAGTACTGCTACAACTACACCTTCTAGTACTGCTACTACAACTTCTGTTACTACTACTACTAGTAAGACAACAACTACTACTATTAGTGCTGCTGCTACAACTATTACTACTATTGCCACTACTACTACTACCACTACCACTACTATTACTATGGCTACTGCTACTATTACAATACTACTACTACTAATATACTACGGCTATGACAACTACAGCAACTACGGCTAATGTTACTACTACAGCTACTGCTACTACAACAACAACAACTACTATTGCAATGACTAGTGCTATTGCTACTACTACTACTACAACTACTGCTCCTTCTCCTGCAAGTATTGCAACTACTCCTGCTATGATTGCTTCTGCTACTACTCCTACTACTATTGCTGCTGCCACTACTACTACTCCTGCTACTGCTACTACTACTACTACGACAAGTACAACTTACTACTACTACTTGTATTACTACTGCTACTACTCCCCTACAACTATAACTTCTATTAGTACTACTGCTACTGCTGCAACAACTGCTATTACCTTGTCTACTACACCTACAACAGTTGCAACTACTACTACTCCTCCTACTAATACAACTGCTACAGCTACTAGTATTACAACTACTGCAACTACTGCAACAACTACTACTACTACTAATATTACTACAACAACAACAACAACAACTACTACTACTAATATTACTAAAACAACAACAACAACTACTACTACTACTTCCATTATGACAAGTACTACTAATACTACTACAACTTCTACAACTATTGCTACTACTCCTACTACTCCTACTACTATTGCTACTGATACTCCTACTACTACAACTGCTACTACAACTGATACTACTACTACTAGCACTACTACTACTGCTATTGCTCTTACTATTGCTAATACTCCCCCCCCCACCCCAGCTACTACTTCTGTTACTACTATTGCTGCTTCTACTCCTACCGCTACAACTGCTACTACAACTACCATTACTATTAGTACTACTACTACAACTGCTACAACTATTGCTACTACTACTACTATTATTATTACTACTACTACTTGATACTACTACTACTGCCCCCTCTGCAACTACTATTGCTACCACTACTACCTACTTCTAGCAATGCTGCTGCCGACACTACTGCTCGGACTACTACTACTGCTACTACAACTACTACTATAGCTTCTATTACTACTACTATTACTACTACTACTACTATTACGACAACAACAACTACTACTACTACTATTGCGACTACTACTATGGCTACCGCTACTACTACTACCTCTACTACTACTGCTACTACTGCCCCAACTGCAACTGCTACTACTGCTATTGCTACTACTACTACTTCTACTATTACGACTCCTACTGCTGCTACTGTTACAACAACAACTACTACTACTACAGCGACTACGGCGACTACTACTTCTACTTCTACAAGTACTACTAACTACGACTACCACCACTATTACTACTACTTACTTCCACTACGACTGCTATTACTGCTACTCCTACTACTCCTCCTAGTACAACCATGGCTGCCATTACTACTGCTACTGCTACTACTGTTGATACTACTGCTACTGCTACTACTGCAACTACTATTACTACTACTCCTAATGCTATTAAAGCATCCACTACTACTACTGCTTCTATTGCTCTAGCTGCTACTACTGCAACTACTACTACTCCTACTATTGATACAACCACTACTACTGCTATAACTACTATAGCTACTATTGCTACTAGTACTAGTACTGCAATTGATAATTTTTCTACCACTAGAACTACTGTCACAATTGCAACTACTATTACTACTACCACTACTACTACAACCAACGCTACTATTGCTACTACAGTGACTACTACTATTACTGTTACTATAGTTATTACTACTGCTGCTAATTCTACTGCTGCTGCAACTACTGCTACTGGTACTACTACTGGTACTACTATAGTTACAACTTCTGCTACAACTACTATTGCTGCTGCTATTACTAAATACTGCTACTATTACAACAACTACTACTATGGCACTACTACTACTATTGCAACTGCTTCTGCTGCTACGACTACTACTACTGCAACTACTACTCCAACTTCTACAACTACTATTACTACTACTACTACAACTACTACAACAATAACAACAACAACAACTATTACTACTACTACTACTACTATTAAGTACAACTACTATAGCTACTACAACTACTACTGCTACAACTACTGTTACAACTACTGCTACTTCTACTAATGCTACTGCAACTACTACTGCTGCTACTGTTACTACTACTACATCAACAACAACAACTACTACTGCTACTATTACTCACAACAGCTGCAACTACTACAACTACTACTGCTCCACTACTACTAGTACTACAACAACTGCGACAACAACAACTACTGTTACCGCTACTGCTACTACTCCTCCTACTACTAGGGCTGCTACTACTACAACTGTTGTTGTTGTTGCTATTGCTGCTCAAGTTGCGACTCATAATACTACTCCCCTACTTCTACTACTACTATTACTACTAGTACTACTACTGCAATTGCTACAACTACTACAATTGCTTTTACTACTACTGCTACTACTATGACAACTACAACTACAACTAGTACAACTACAACAACTATTACTATTATTGCGACTGATACTTTTTCTACTCCTACAACTCTTGTCGTAACTACTCCACTACTACCACTACTACTGCTACTGCTACTACAAATACTACTACAACAACAACTACTACTGCTAATGGTACTACTATTGGTTTTACTACTTCAGCTAATAGTACTACTACTCTGACTACAACCACTGCTACTACTACTGATACTACTACTGCTACAACCACTGCTACAACTACTGCTATTACTGCTACTACTTCTACAACTACTGCTTCGACCACCACTACTACTACTAGTACTGCTAATACTGCTACTACTACTACAACTACACTATTGCAACTACTACTACTCCTTGTACTGCTACTACAGCTATTGCTATTTCTGCTACTACTGCTACAACAACTATTCCTACAACTACTCCTCTTACAACTAATGCTAGTATGAGTTCTAAGACTACTGTTGCTACTACTCCTGCTGCTACTCCTACTACTACTACTACTACTACTACTACAACTACTACTACCACCACCACTACTACTGCTACAGCGGATACTACTACCACTACTACTATGACCACTACTACTACTATTGCTACTGCTACAACTATGACTACAACAACTACTATTGTTGTTGTTGTTGTTGCTGCTACTACTACTACCACTACTACTACTGCTACTACTAATGTTGTTGCTACAACTACCATAATTACAACTACTATGTTACTAGTAGTACTACTGCAACTACTCCTACTATTGCTACTACTACTACTACAACAACTACTACTACTACTGCTACTACTATTAGTGCCTTGGCTACTACCACTACTAGTACTACCACCATTACTACTACTAATATATCTCCTCGTATGCCCACAATAGCAACTACTACAACAACTACTATTCCTACAACTAGTACTACTCATAGCACTAGTATTAATACTACTGCTGCTAGTACTAGTACTACTGCTATAATAACAACTACTACAACTCCCCCTATTACAACAACTACTACTACCACTACTACTACAACTACTACTACAACTAGTACTACCACCACTACTACTACTATCACTACTAAATACTAGAACTACTGCTACTGCCACTACAACTGTTAGTTCTAATAATGCCACAGCTACTAATACAACTGATACTACTACCACTACCTCAACTACTACGGCTACTACAACTACTACCACTGCAACTACTTCGATTGGTACAACACCTACTACGACTGCTACTACTACAACTACTAATACTCCTACTACTGTCGCAACTACTACTACTGCTACGGCAGCTGCTACTCCTATTACTATTGCTACTGCTACTACTACTACTCCAACTCTTTCTTCAACTACTACGACTACTATTACTGCTATTGCTATTGCTACTGCGTCTACAACTACTACTCGTACTACTACTACTACTGCTACTAATGTTACTACTACTATAATTACTACTACTACAACCACCACCACCACCACCACTACTACTCCTAATACTACTATAGCTACTACTGTTACTACCACTACTACTTCTACTACTGCTACTACTACTACTACTGCCACATTTGCTACAACTACTACTACTACTACTGCCACTACTACTGCCACATCTGCTGTTATTGCTATTGCTACTACTACTGCCATATCTGCTGCAACTGCTACTACTAATACCGCATCTGCTACAACTGCTACTACTTTTACTATTGCCACTATTGCAGCTATTGTGGCGTCTACCACTGCTCCAACTACTACAACAACATCTAATTCTACTCCTACTACTACAACTTATTCTCCTACAACTACTATTACTACAACTACTACTACTGCTACTACTGCTATGACTACTATTACTACTGCTGTTACACTAATACTACTACAGTTGTTGCAATGTTTAGTGCTAGTACTATTGCAACGTTTAGTGCTAGTACTACAACTATTTCCACGACTACTACTACTTCTGTTGCTACTACTTTTATTACTACTGCTGCTGCTATTACTACCTCTCCCACTACTATTACTACCATTATTGCTACTGCTAGAACTAATACAACTACAAGTTCAGCTACTACTACTGCTACTACAGCTTCTGCTGCAACTGCTACTACTTCTACTATGACTACTACTACAACTACTATGGCCACTAATACTACTACCACTTCGACTACTCCTACTACTTCTACTGATGCTGCTACTGCTACTGCTACTACTACTACTACCACCACCACATCTACCTTTGTATCTACTGCTACTCCTACTACTACTTCCATTATGGCTACTACTTCCACTACTATTACCACAACTACTACTATTGCCACTGCTGCTGCTATAGCCGCTACTACTAATACTAATACTACTACAAATATTGCCACTACTACTACTGCAACTGCTCCTAGTACTACTACTGTTACAACTACTACTACTGCTACTACTACTAGTACTACTATTACTTCTACTACTGCTACTACTGTTATTTTTGCTACTACTACTACTACTACCACTATGGCTACTGCTGCTGCTACTGCTAGCTACAACTACTGCTACTACTATAACTACTACTACCACTGCTACAACTACTTCTATTGCTTTAGCTACAACTACTACTACTACTTCTACTAATACTACTACTACTACTTCTACTACTACTACCGCAACTACTTCTACAATTGCTACTATTGTAGTGGCAGCTACAACTGCTACAATGACTGCTATTACTGCTACTACTGTTACTACTACTACCACTCTTACTACTACTAATACTACTTCCGCTACAATTAGAACTTCTACTACTACCACTAGTACTAATGCTGCTTCTGCTTTACTCCTCCTCCTACTACCACTATTACCATGACAACTTTTCCTACAATAATAATCGCTACTACTACCACTACTGCTACTGCTGCAACTAGTACTACTCCTTGTAATGCAACTACTACTACTGTCACTATTACTATAAGAAGTAAGACTACAACTACTTCTACTACTACAATTATTGCTACTTCTACTAATGCGACGACAACTACTACTCCTACTTTTACTACTACTACGAGTTCTACAACTACTACTATACCAACTAGGACAACAACTTCTAAGGCAACTACTACTTTTAACATAATTACAAGTATTACTACTACTACTACTACTATAGCTATTGCTACTCCAACCACTATTGATACTGCTACTACTACTTCTAGTAAAGTACAAAATCTCCTACTTAAACTAGTGCTACTAATATTGCTAATACTACTACTGCTACTACTACTGCTACTACTGCTAATACTGCTATTGCTAAAACTACTACAACTACTCCTACTACTACAACAACTACTACTACTATTACAACTTGCTACTAGTACTACTGCCACTTATGCGAGTACTACTTCCACTACTACTACTACTACTCCAATTGCTCCTGCCACAACTACTCCACCTACAGCGACAACTATTACTACTGCAACTGCTACTACTACTATAGCTACTACTACTACTACTACTTTGACTACTACCACTACTACTACAACTTCTACTACGCCTGCTACTACTACTTCTACTACTACTACTCCAGCTACTACTACCACTACGATTATTACTACTTCTACTACTGCTATTGCTACTGCTACTACTACTACACTACTACAACTACTTCTATGAGAAATACTACTACTCCTGCGGCTACTTCTACTATTGCTTCTAGTAGTTCTCCTACTGCCATGCTAGCTACAACTACTACTATGACTATACTACAACTACCTCTACTGCAATAACTACTTCTACTACTACTACTACTACTTCTATTACTACTACTATTACTACTAATACTACTAAAACTACCACTACTACTACTATGAATTCGACTACTACTGCTGCTACAACAAATGCCACTACTGCTACAACAAATACCACTACTATAGCTACTACTACTACTATTGCAACAACTACTACTACTACTATCGCTACTACTACTATAACTAATTCTACTCCTACTCCTACTACAACTACTACTACTTCTACTCCGACTACTGCTACTACTGCTATTGCTTGTCCTACTAGTACTACTACTACTACTACTACAACAACTACTACTACTACTACTAATACTACTACAACTACTGCAACTCCTACTGCTAATAACATTACTATTACAGCTAATAGAACTGATGATACTACTTCTTCTGCTACTACTGCTGCTGCTGTTGCTACTACTGCAGCTGCTACTACTCCTATTGCTACTCCTACTATGACTACTATTGCTACTACTGCTGATGCTGCTACTACAACTGCTACTACTCCTATCACTACTCCTACTATGACTACTACTACTGCTGCTGCTGCTACTAAAGAAACAACCATTGCAACTACTACTACTACTACTACTTCAACTATTGTTACTACTACTACTACTGCAACTACTACTAGTACAGCTACTACTACTACTACTACGACTACTACTCCTACGACAACTATTACTACAACTGCTACTACTACAACTACTGTTACCACTTCTACTACAACTACAACTGCTGCTACTACAAATACTAATAGTCCTACAACTACTACTACTGCCACTACTCCTACTACTACTACTACTTCAATGGCTACTACTGCTTCTACTGCCTAAACTATTATTCCTCCGACTACTACTGCTAATGCTCCCAGTACACCTACTACTAATACTACTCCTACTACTACTGCGACTACTACTCCTACAACAACTATTACTATATCTGCTACTACTGCAACAACTGCTAGTACTACTGTGACTACTGATCCTACTACTGCTACAGCATCTGCTGCTGTTGCTGCTATACCGCTACTGTGCTGCAACTACTACAACCATTCTTACTATTTGTTCTACTATTGCTCCTACTACTACTGCTACTACTGCTAATACTACTACTACTACAACTACTACTATGACTACTGTTACTACTACTACTACTATTACTGGTACTACTACTACTATTTCCTCTACTACTTGCTACTACTACTAATGCCACTACTACTACTACTACTTCGACTACAACTACTACTTCGACACCCGCTACTAAAGCAACTGCCACCATTGCTAATCGTACTACTACTAATGCTACTATAATAACTACTACTACTACTCCTTCTGCCAGTACAACTGCTATTGCTGTTGCTACTACTGCTGCTGCTACTGCCACTAATGCTACTGCCATTATTGCTACTCATACTACTACTACTACTGCAACTACAACTACTACAACTACTACTACTATTTGCAGCTGCTACTACTACTACATCTACTACTACTCCTACTACTACTACTGCTACTCCTACTGCAACTACCACACATAATACTAGAACTGCTACTGCTGTTACTACTTCTACTACTAGTACTACAACTACTACTACCATTGCCCCTGCAACTAATGCTTCCGCGACTACTACTACTACAACTGCAAGTACTACGGCAGTTACTGCTACTACTACTACAGCTACAACAACTACTACTGCTACTATTACCACTGCCACTATGACTACTGTCGTCGTTGCTGTTACTACTACAACTACTGTTGCAACTACTGCGACTACTACAACTCTTACTGCTACTACTACTATTACTGCTGCTACTGTTACCCCTACTACTACAACAACAACTACTACTGCTACTACTACTCACAACAACTACTGCTACAACTCCTACTACTACCACTAGTACTAACCACGTCTACTACTACTACTACTACTTATTACCACGAAAACTTAAACTACACTACCGATACTGCTACTATGGCTTCTACTACTACGACTACTACTATTGATACTACTGCTACTACTACTACTATTACTACTACTCCTACTACAACAGCAACCACTACTACACTAGTACTCCTGCTGCTCAAGTTGCTGCTACTACTACTGTAACTACTACTACTACTCCTATTACTATTAGTACTACCACTTCAACTGCAACAACAACTAAAGCTGCGTCTACTACTACTGTGACTACTAGTACTGCTACGACAAAATCTAGTACTACTACAGTAGATTCTATTATTATTGCTACTACTACTACAACTTCTGCTACTACAAATACTACTACAACAACTGCTACCACTGCTGCTACTGCTACTGCTGCTACTGCAACCACTATTGCAATTACTACAGCTAATAGTACTACTACTGCGACTGCTACTTCTACTACTACTGATACTACTACTGCTACAACTACTACTATTGCTGCTATTACCATACCTGCTACTATTACTACTACTACTACGATCACGCCTATTACTACTGCTAATGCTACTTCTATTACTACTATTACTAGTTCTTTTAGTACTCCTACTACTATTACTGCTACTTCTGCTACTACTGCTACTACTACTACTCCTACTACTACTCCTCTTACAACAAATGCTAGTATGACTTCTCCTACTATTTAAACAACTACCACTTCTTATACTACTACTACTACTGCTGCTGCTTCTACTCCTACTACTTCTAATACTATTACTACTACTACTACAACTACAACAACAACAACTACTACTACTATTATACTGTGGCTACTAGTACTACTACTAGTACTCCTACCAATACTACTATTGCTATTCTTGTTGTTGCTGCTGCTACTATTGCTACTACTACTACTACTACTATTATTGTTATTATTGTCACTACCACTACTACTACACTTCCCCTACTACTACTACTAGTAGTACCTCTACTGCTACTACTACTACTATTACTTCTACCACTCCTGTTACTACTACTACTACAACTATTGCTACTACAACTACTGCTACTACTACTATAACTAGTACTCCAACTGCAACTATTACTATGACTACCCCTACTTCTAGTATTGCTACTACTGCTGCATTACTTCTTCTACTACTGCTACTACTAATACTTCTCCCACTACTATTACTACTGCTACTACTTCTGCTACTACTACTACCGCTCCTCCTACTAATATTACTATTGCTACCACTATCACTGCAACTACTAGCAGTAGTACTACAACTATTACTACTACTGCTGCTGCTAATACTACTACTTATACTACTACTACTGCTTCTTCTACTACTACTACTACTTCTACTACTATTGCTTCTACTCTAACTTATACTACTACGATTACTTCTGCTACGACTACTACTACTACCACTAATTCTACTATAACTTCTGCTACTACTATTTCTGCTACCGCTGCTGCTACTACTACTATTTCTACTATAACTTCAGCTACTACTATTACTACTACAGTTACTACTACTGCTACTATTGCTACAACGACAACAACTATTGCTAATACTAGCACAACTGTTGCTGCTACTGCTGCTACTACTGCTGCTGCTGCTGTTGCTACTGCTACTATTAATAGTACTTCTATTGCTATTACTGTTACTACCACTATAACTAGTTAGACTAGTACTACTTATGGTACTATTACCAATGCTACTAGAAGTGGTACGACTATTGCTACTACTACTGCTGCTTCCGCTACTACAACTAATACTACTATTACTACTTGATCTCTAAGTACTACTACAACAACTAATTTTGCCACTGCTACTACCGCTGCTACTAATTCTAGCAATACTTACTCTACTACTACTACTACAACCACTACTGTTGCTATTACTACTACTATTATCGCTACTACTGCTACTACTGTTACGACTAGTGCTATTGGCCCTATTGCCACTTCTGCCATTGCTATTAGTGCTACTAGTCCAGCTAATACTACTTCTAATACATCTACAACTACTACTCCTACAGCTACTACTATTACTACTACTACGACTACTACTACTATTTCAGCTACTACTACTTTTACTACTACTATAACTACTTTTGTTGTTGTTGTTGTTGCTGCTACAACTACTTCTACTTCTCCTTCTTCTACGACTACTGCGACCATTACAATTGCTACTAATACTGCTACTTCCACTGCTACAATTGCAACGACAACTACTACTACTAATACTACTGCTGCTGCTTCTAGTACAACCACTACTAATACTACTACAACTACTGTTGCTGCTGCTACTACTTCTACCACTACTGCTCCGACTACTATAATTGTTGCCACTATTTCCCCTACTCCTATGCCTACTATAACAACAACTACACCTGCCACTACTACTACAACTACTATTTTTACTAATGATACAACTACTATTGCTGCTTCAGCAACCACTGCTACTACTATAAGTGTAACTGCTACTCCTACGACTACTGCTACTGCTCCTTCTACTACTGCAACTACTCCTACTACAATTGCTACTACAACTAACACTACTAATACTACTCCAATTGCTACAACTACTGCTACTACTGCTACAACTATTATAGCTACTATTACTGCTACTACCGCTACTACTACTACTACTACTACTCCAACAACAACTACTGCTACAACCACTACAGCTACTACTGATACGCCTACTACTACTATTACTACAACTACTTATACTTCTATGGTTCCTACTGCTACTCCTAATACAGCTGCCACTGTAGCTACTATTACTACCCCTCCTACTTCTACTAGTGCCACAACTGGTTTTAATGCTTCTTCTTCTACTACTACTACTGCTACTACTTCTGCTGCTACTTCTACTACTACTACTAACACTGCGCCTACTGCTGTTGCTATCACTACTTTTGCAACTACTACTGATACAACTACTGCTACTACTACTACGGCTGCTACCACTATTACTACGCCTGCTACTATTGCTACTACTACTACTATTACTACTACTATTACTGCTACTACTACTACTATTACTACTACTACTACTACCACTGCCATGACTACTACTGCTACTACTACTACAACCACTAATATAACTATTGCTACTATTTCCTCAACGACTGTGCCGACTATTACAACAACTACTCCTGCAATTACAGCTACAACTACTATAATTTTTACTAACGATACTCGTACAACTACTACTACTACTTTCACTTCTACTATTGCAACTACAATTGCTACTCCAACTTCTACTGCTACTGCTCCATTTCTACTACAACTACTACTGCAATGACTACTACTACTACTACTAATACTAGCCCAACTACTACTACTACTGCTACTAGTACTACTATTACAGCTACTATTACTGCTACTATCACAACTACTCCAAATACTACTACTACTACAACCACTACTGCTACAACTGATACTCCTACTGCTACAGCTACTACAAATACTTATACTTCTACTACTGCGACTGCTACTACTACTGCTACTACTGCGACTACAATTACAACCACTCCTATATCTACTAGTGCTACAACAGCTTCTATTGCTTCTACTACAGCTATAACTACTACTCCAGCTACTGCTTCTACTTCAACTACTAATACTGCGCCAACTATTGTTGCTATTACCGCTTCTCCTCCTGCTACTACTACCACTACTTCTACTACTACTACAGCTACTACCACTACTACTGTTGCTGCTATACTACTACTATTACTACTACTTCTTCTGCTACTACTACTACTACTATGACTACTATTTCTACTACTACTACAACAACTACTACTACTTCTCCTACTACTACTATGTCTACTACAATTTCTGCTCCGGCTACTGCTACTACTACTGCTACACTACTACGATTACTAATGCTATTGCTACTTCCGCTACTACTGCTTCTGCTGGTACTGCTACTGCTACTACTACTAATATTATTACAATTTCTACTGCCTATACTACTACTTCTCCTACTCCTACTACTACAACACCGGCTATTGCTACTACTACTCCTTCCTCTACTA
>RXID01014536.1:0-144167 GCA_005019695.1 Trichopus zeylanicus subsp. travancoricus
AAGTATGTCAAATTGGTACACAATATTTTTTTTAAAAGAAGTATATAATAGTTTATCACCTTGGCTCATCGAAAGAAATAGTCAATCACTGCTAGTATAAAGTAGTGACCTCTAAAAGAAGATGATTCAATTAAGCTGATAATATTCGTACCCTATACCTCAAATGGCTACGAGGATATCATTGAATATAAAGGATTTGGATGTTGATAGATTAAATCACTATGAACTTGGCATAGGTGACACGTTCTTACATATTGAGAGCAATCTTTCACTATTGTGGACCAGTAGCAGCCCATGCATTTGGTCTTTATTATCATTTCTAGTCATAATTGATAAACCACAGAGACTCCAAAATGCACCTTATACATGATTTTTTTGGCTTCATTGTCTGAGAGAAAGCATAGAAGCAATTGATCAGAGGATCTTCTATAAAGAGTGTTATTGATAAGTAGGAAACATGCAGTTCTCTTTTTGAGTTGTGTCTGTGTTGATTTATCTTGTGGGAGTTCCACTTCTTTGAGGTAATTGGTGAATGGTATTCTCTAATCTATAGTCTATTCTATCAATTTAGATTTAATCTTTTTATACTTGATGCTAAAGGTTGATGTTATCACTTGTCTATTACCAACTATGATCAGAATTTTTCCTTGGTCATGATTAGTTATTGTCTTGACTAATTTGGCTAAGGTAACAACTTTTGCATTGGTAGATGGGGAACCTTGGTTATTTAAACATGTGGGATTTATTCCATGAGTTTTTGAGTCTTTTCATGCTATTTCAGGAGCTCAGATTTATGGATTTTTTATTCTCTTTGGACTTGATTGATAATCAGTTGTGAATCACCAAAGACATATAAACTAAATATTCCCATATTGAGAGTCATTTCTAGTTCTATAATTATGACTTCATATTTATCTTCATTATTTGTGCATGATTTTGAGAAGAAATAGGAATATCATAAAATATTTCCATTCAAAGTGATATAAATGAATCTAATGTCTGCTTTGATTTACGAAGGCTTTGGTTTAATTTTTGGTGTAATGGATAATGCTTCATCAAAGAATAGTTTCTAGTGGGTTCTCCTTCTTCGACCAAAAGGGTTCCTTTGTCAAGGAGTTCACAACTTAATGGATAATTGTCCAACACTGGATGAGCTATGAGAAAATCAGTGAAGGCTTATCCCTTTAACTGTCTTTTAAGGAGTAAACTTGATATTATATTGCATGAGAATTAAGGCCCACTATGCTAGTCTTTCAGTAAGTACAAACTTAGTCATCAAGTACTTATAGGATTAATCTTCAATATTAAAATGATTTGATGAGAAAATAAACAATGTTTGAGATTCTTGATTGAAAATATGAGCACCAGATAATGCTTTCTAATAGGAAGCCATCCATCAAAATATTGAATCTCTTAATGTTGAAGATGTAAGTATAATTAATTTGTTGATTAATTAATTTATTCAAGTTATGTTATACGTACATATGGATCATAACTTGTACTTTTTCTTTGAATAGATTCATGTCATAGTACCAATTGAACAATAAAGGCACCTATTCCATGTACAAGGAAACATGAAAGCTCATTGTGCAGGATAGAGTGGATCAACGTGTGAGTGCATAACAAGCCCATGTTTTGGAGACCCTCTCTACTATTAATCCACAACTAGAGGCTATAGAGAAAAGGCTTCTTGGACAATCAAGCAAGGGTGAGAGCAAGGAAATAAGGAGGAGGATAGAGAGGATAGTAGGGAGAAAGATAGGAAGGAGAATGGGGAGGAGGAGAGCAGAGAAGAAGAGGATAAGGAAGTAGAAAAGTTGAAGAAGAAGGTGAAGGAGAGGTTGAAGAAGAAGAAGTTGTACCGCTAGGAGATGATCAAGATAAATTTGCAAAGTAACAAAAGGAAGAGGAAATAGAAGAAAAAAGAAAGACTCTAATTAGTCAGTTGACTCAGAGTAAACTAGGGAAAGGTGATCATTAAGTTGATTCTATGTTCTTTGTTTTGCATTTATGTTAGATATTACTTTTTGATTTTGTGTGTTGTGATTGTAGAAAAATCTGTGATATTGATGATATACATTCGTTCTACAAGGCATTGATAGCCTTCTATTAGGCTCGACAACCCTGTATGCAAGTGTTCTACTCATAAGCTCAAGCTTACAAGGGAAGAAGGTCATGTGATTCCAAACAATAGTTATAAATAAGTGATAGATATAACTCTTTCAAAGCCGCCAACAAAATGGAATGCTTCTTTGAAGAAAACAACTTGGAGGGCCTTGATGGAGTCAACGACAGATATGTTATTGCTACTAATATATTTTTAAAGGAACATGTCAACAATTGAGGCCCTCTTATACTCTATTTGTATAAGTTATATGTCTTTTCAATAGACAAGTATCTATTTGTGTTTTTTAGTTTCTTGATATGGGCAAAGAATGACATAACGTGTCCTGGACGCACATCCACAAGTTGCTATTTGGGAATTTCTACAATGGCAATTTCATAGACTAGTTGATGATATTCTTGCATGAAAGAATGATGGCTTGGTGCTAGTTGTATACTTCAAGTGCTTTTGTACAGTCCAACTTGATGCAATATATCAACCATGGTATCTATAGTATACAATAGGCATATGAGATTATTTGGATCGAGACTTAGAGAATGCTTAATACATCTTCATTCCACTTTATAGATACAATCATTGACACCATCTTGTGCTTGACCATGAGATGAAGAAATGGGTCCACTACTAGTTGATTGTTAATGGATCTCACAATGCTACTTCTAAGACATAGGTAAGAGTTTAATCAATTAAGCTTTCAATAATAATTGATAAATAGATATTTTAGTATTGTTGTTATTATTGTGATCCTCTCCATATTTTAGAAATATCATAGTCGAAATCCCTTGAGTACAAACCATGTTTTGAAAGGGTCTCCAAGTGGAAGATTGAGTATGTGAGAGACTATCCACAACAAATTGGCAAGTACATAAATAAGTATTACAATTTAGTTATTTATCAATAAGCTTCATTATTTATCTCCTTAATTATTTATGTATTTATCTTACTCTTGCCCTTCCTAAATCGGTGGATTGTGTTACTTGCATGATACATTATATACATTTGTTAATGGGTGCATGTTTAGTTTAATTTGACTACGATGATATTCTAATATTGAGATTTAAGTATACATCGAATTTGGTGATTGGGAGGCTGGACAATGCTAGTAGAGAGGCTTTTGATGCAAAATTCTTTCTATTATAGGAGGAGAATAAACTAATATGAATTAATAAATAAATGAATGTACTTCTATTTATGGGATTGGACATTATTTTGGAAACTTCTATAAAAAAAGTATTAGATTGATTGGTTGAACATTATTTTTCTGCGAAAAATATTGGATTATTGAATATACTTATGTTTGTATTGTTTAGTTGTACTCATTTATATATCATTGTCATCCAAATTTGGTATTATAGAGTGGACATTTTGTTTAAAAGGTTATTGAATGTACTTTTGTTTGTACTTATTTTCTATGTATTACTATCATCCAGCTCATTTCAATAATGAATACTTTGTACAAAAAAATGAATACATAATAACTAAAAAAATGAATACATAATAACTAGAAAATTAATACTTTTTAAATATAATGAATGCATAATGATTAAAGAATAAATATTTTTAAATTAAATTAAATACATTATAATAACAAAATGAATACTTTTCAGAAGAGTAAATATTGTAGATTGAATAGTTTTCATTCATTCACAACTAAAAATTTCATACATAGAATTAAGCTAAATATAAAAAAATTAAAAATACAAATAATCTTCAAATGGATGCACACATGCACACATATCATAGTATTATATATCTTGATAGCTTAACTGCACACTCAAAATACAAGCTTTTAAGCACTCTTTAACGAATTTATCACTCTATATTGACTTATGACCATCATATGTCTTCTCATTCTTTGTAGACATATAATTCTAGTTTCTTTTCAATCAAGGGTCAACATAATTCCAAAGCTCTTGTTAAAAAGGGTCAACATCATCAAAACATTAACCTATACATGTTATTATATTTTAACATCATTCCTAATCTAGTTTGTGCACATGTAGAATGCTTCTTTAATAATATTTATTCAGGAGGAGTTGTTTAGATTAAATCTATTTCATTTTTAAAATAAAGGGCAATAAGTATAATGACTTCAAACTAATGTAAATACATAATAAAGACATCAACAATCCATATCATACAACAAAATGAGAATCTAATATTATTTACGAAATAAATAGGTATTTAATTATACTAAATACATGAGATATAAAATAAATACTCTTCTAATAATACATGAATCCAAACTACTTAAAATGAATACTAATGCATTGATAGATGAATACATGATGCTTATAAAATAAATACTTTTACAAATAGATGAATACATACGAACATATGTATACAGCTATAACCCAATAAAATAAGTACGTTATATAGGAATTTACAAATACTTTTGATATTAACCTAAGACCCTATTTTCAAATCATGTATATCACATCACATTTCTATATTTTAGAGTTTCTTCCAGTAAAATGATGCCAAACTACTTGAGAAAGAAATACCTAGTAATTAGTAGATGAAAACATAATCTTAAAAAATATATGCCACCTACCTAAAAAATAAATATCGGTTAATTATAAAATGAACATATACTAGCAGAAATGATAAATCTCGTTTGCTAAAAAAAATGAATATATACTAGCAGGAATGGATACCTACAAGTTATGAATATATAATTTAAAAACTACATATCACCTACTTACAAAATAAAGACTAGTTAATTATAGAATAAACACATACCATCAAAATTTTGAATAATATCACAAGCGCAAATGAACATTTGTTCATATATAGATACATAGTATGATCAATCAAAATAGTACACATTGTCTTGTAAAATTTCAAATATAACTCTGACAACACATAACAAGAGTCTTCCTGAATTACAAAGTAAAACCTCTTTCTTATCCCTGTGTGATGGATCTTACAATCAAAAAATGGGATAGTAAGATCACCACAAAGAACTATATCTCATTCCAACTTTTTATCAAGTAAAAAGAGTCTTGCTTGCTGAGCATAGAAGAGGCTTTGCCATGGTGAAAGAAGAGGTCACATAGATAACTCATTAATGTCAATGAATGCTTTATTTTAAGCTGAACAAATAGATGCAGCTACACTCATTTTGATCTAGTATAGAGGCTCAAAGATATGACATTTCCTTAGGTTGTCATTTGAATAGTTTACAATTTTACATGCTCTGTCTAGCAAGGGCTGAAAGTGCTTGTACCCAATCTCTAGCCATGTTTTACACTGGCCATTGTAGTGGATCACAGCGGCCTTTCCGATACTCTCAAGGTTAGTTGTCTCCCGATAACATAATCCTACTTGTGCCATAACTGATCAATGAGATGAATGTATCCTAATTTATAGCGAAAGGTCCACCGATCATTTTCTTTGTACCAATACAAAAAATAAAAAATAAAATAAAAAGAAATAGTGATATAAGTGATTCATTCAAAATCGAATTACGTTTATGGAAAGGTAGAGATCTATTATAAATATATTTATAAGAATTTATAAAAAAAAACCTCCACTCTTTTTTCTCTAATTAAATTCTTCACCGATGACATGAAGTGGTATGGCTAACTACCATGAAAAACCATAAGAAGCATCAAAAAACTTTGACACATGAGAGGTGATGTTCTCTTTTTTATTCTTTTTTTATTTTCTCTATTTCAATTATAACTCTTAATATTATATAAAATATTAAAAATGATGTAAATTTAAATTCAATTTTAAATTCTTAATATGACTTAAATTTCAACTTAAATTTGAGAGATCTAAACTCAATGTTCCATCGTAATGCTATCAGACCTGGTGGTAAAGTCCCAAGGTTCCACAATGTCAAATTTGAATTGAGATTCTGCAAAAGAAAAAATGTTATCTTGTACGTCATAACTGATAATATCTAGCACATTCAATCTATGATGATAAAGTTAAAAAGACTGCGTCCTTATTGATCCACAATAGACATCTTAAAAGGACAACTTTGGCTTCCACTTCATTGTGGATATGGAGTGCGGGTTGATTATTGATAACTTGATCAAAAAAACTGGTGTCCTCCTTGGAGAAGAATGCCCCTTATATAATGAATACAAGTTGAAGAAAATAAGGCATATCCTAAACAAGAAAAATATTTACAATTATTACAGGTATAAAATCAGCCATAGAATCTGCTAACTTTGGTATAAAATCAGCCATAGAATCTGTTAATTTTGGTTTGCAATCAGCCATAAAATCTGCTATCTTTGAATGACTAGCTAATTCCTTTGACATCCCCCCTCAAATTGATGCGGGTAAGTCAACAATCATCAATTTGCTAACAAGAAAGTTATGTCGCTGTCGTGTTATTGGTTTGGTGAAAATATCCGCAATTTGTAGAGTAGTGGAGATATGTGGGAGAGTGATAACTTGGCGATCATAGGCCTCCCGGATAGAGTGACAGTCAACCTCTATGTGCTTTGTGCGTTCATGGTAGACAGGATTGGCTGCAATTTGGATGGCACTAGTGTTGTCAGCATGTAAGGGAGTAGGTTGATCTTGGGTGAAACCAAGCTCTGTTAAAAGACCACGTAACCAAATGATTTCTGAGATGCAGTAGACATGGCACGGTACTCCGCCTCAGTGGATGATTTGGAGACCGAGTCTTGCTTCTTGCATTTCCAAGAGATAAGAGCATCACCAAGAAACATACACCATCCGATAGTTGATTTTCTTGTGTCCGGACAACCAGCCCAATCTGCATCACTATAGGCCTGTAGTTTGAGGGAAGAACCAGTAGGGAAGAATAAGTCATGACTTTGTGTGCCCAGGATATATCTGATGATGCGGCGGACTGCAGATAGGTGGAGATGCCGAGGGGCTTGCATGAACTTGCTGACAATATGGACAGCATAAGAGATGCCCGGGCGGGTGATAGTTAGATAGATAAGACTTCCAACCAGCTTGCGATATAAAGTGGGATCCTCAAGAAGTTCCCCTTCACCCCGTCGATATTTTACATTAATTTCCATTGGTGTGTCAACAGAATTAGTGTTTGTGAGTCCTGCTAGCTGAACCAAATCCATAATATACTTGTGTTGATTCAAGAAGATACCTTGAGGTTGATGATGCACCTCTAACCCCAAAAAATAGGTGAGTGGGCCGAGATCTTTCATGTGGAAAGTAGAGTGCAACAAATTCTGAAGTTTAGATATAGCCTCCATATCAGAACCCGTGATGACAATGTCATCCACATAAACAAGAAGAACAACTATGCCCTTGGATGTCCGTTGGAGAAAAAGTGAGGAGTCATACTGGCTTTGTGTAAATGAAAAACTAAGGAGGGTCGATCGAAACTTTTCAAACCATACTCGTGGTGCCTGCTTCAATCCATACAAAGAGCGTTTTAGTTTGCAAACTTCATTAGGGGAAGAAGTGGGCATACCGTAGGGAAGTTTCATGTAAACTTCCTCCTTGAGATCACCATGCAAGAAAGCATTCTTTACATCCATTTGATGTAAAGACCATGATTGTGATGCTGCTAGGGCGAGTATTGTTCGTACAGTGGTCATTTTGGCTACTGGTGCGAAGGTCTCTTCATAATTTAGGCCATACTCTTGCTTGTTGCCAAGAACCACCAATCTAGCCTTGTAACGTTCTATGGATCCATCAGAACGGAGCTTGATAGAAAACACGAACTTACTACCAAGAGGTTTCACAGATGGTGGACACGGTACAATATCCCATGTTTGGTTTTCTTCAAGTGCAAGAAGTTCTGTTTCAATAGCTCTCCGCCAACATTCATGCTCCATAGCCTGCTTATAGGATGATGGAATAGGAATAGAGGACAAGGTGGCTGTCAAAGATAAAGGAGAGGTGAAACCATACCTATCTGGTGGTTTACGAACTCGAGTACTTTGTCTGAGAGGTGCTGGTGCAGTTGTTGGAACAGGATCAACATTAAGGGAATGAGCTGGAGGGGGCCCGAGAGCTGCTAGAATCTTGCGTCGTTGGTAGACTATGAGAGGCTTTGAAGGCATGGAATCTTCAGAATGATTAGTAAACATTGGCAAAATAGAGAATGAAGGAGAAAGGTCATCCTTGTGTGTGGAAAAAAAATACTGATTTTCAAAAAAAATCACATTTCGAGAAACCCGAATACGTCGTAGGTTGGGATCATAACAAAGAAAACCTTTTTGGTGCACCGAATAGCCTAGAAAAGCACATTGAACAGCTTGAGCTGTTAGTTTTGTCCGTTCGTGTGTAGGAAGATGAACATAACACACACAACCAAAAGTACGAAGATTAGAGTAATTTGGGGTATGACCAAATAACCGAAAGAAAGGGGAAACATGATTCAAGGAAGGAGAAGGTAACCTATTGATGAGATAGACAGCAGTTGAGAGAGCTTCACACCAAAAATGAGAGGGTACAAATGACTCTAATAGGAGGGTGCGAACAACATCTAGAAGGTGTCGATTCTTTCTTTCGGCCACTCCATTCTGTTGAGGGGTTGAAGGACAAGACCTTTGAGAAATTATACCATTGGTTTGTAAAAATTCTTGAAATAAATGAGACATGTATTCTCCCCCATTATCAAAACGAAGAATTTTGATACTAGCAGAAAATTGGGTCTGAATATGTGCATGAAAAAGCTTAAAGACAGAAAATAATTCATCTTTAGAATGCAGAAAATAAATCCATGTGAAGCGACTATAGTCATCAATAAAAGTGACAAAATACTTGTAATTAGCATGGGAAGTAACTGGCGCCATTCCCCACACATCACTATGTATCAAATCAAAAGGCTGGACTACTTTAGGTGTGTGAGTGGGAAATGGCAGAACTTTACTTTTTCCAAGCCTACAAGAATTGCAATCAAATTGAACAGTACTAAGAGATGGTGATCCTTTATTGCCAAGTAAACCAGAATTTAGCAAAGTATAAAGCACATTAGAGTTTGGATGTCCAAGGCGTTTATGCCATGCTCGGTAATCAACATAAGCAGAATTGCAAGTGATAATAGATGAAGAGGACATGAAGACATAGGAAACTGAAGAGGAAAAAGACGTCCAATTTTAGGCCCCCTTGCGATCATCTTCCCCGATTGCTGATCCTGCACCACACAACCAGATTTAGAAAATTCCACTTTACAATCATTTTCAACTAATTGTCCAACAGAAACAAGATTAGTGGTAAGGTTAGGAGAGACAAAGACATTGGTTATGGATGAAGAAACATCACCAGTGGCAGTGATAGGTAAGGAATTTCCATCAGCTGTATAAATCTTGAGATTTCCAGGATATTTATTTACATTGGTGAGGAATTTAACATTGTTTGTCATGTGATGGGAAGCTCCAGAATCAAAGTACCACGGTGAAGGTTTAGAGAAAGGTTTACCTGAGAGTCCTAATGCGGAAAATGTAGAAATGATCATTTGCTGAATCATTTCAGGTGTCACAGATTGAATAGGAGCAGGAGCACTTTGTGTCAGATGAGCTATATCCTCAGAACTACCAGCATTAGAAGAACCAACTGAGACAGTGTATGCCGTTCCAGATCTCTTGGGAGGTCGAATAGGACATTCCTTGATAATATGTCCATCCTTTTTGCAATAGTTGCAGAATTTTTTTGAACAACTTGAAGCATAATGGCCAAATTCTTTGCAGCAATAACACTGAATAGTACTCATGTCCTTACCTTTTGACTTGCCTTGGGCTACATAAGCCATAGGAATAGGAATGGATTTAATTTATTCCATGGTGGCTTGAGTGAGAAGCCGTTGTTCCTCACGAAATAAATCATTAAGACATGCATCCAAGGATGGAACAGTTTCCCGATTCATAAGATTAGATCTGGTGCTTTCAAATTCAGATCTCAATTTCATAAGAAATTGATCCCTCTTAGTAGTTTCATGTACAGATTGAACAGAAGTAAGACCTTCGGGAGGTAAGGTAGCATAGACAATATCAGTATATTCAGCCCAAAGATTCATGAAGATAGAATAAAAATCTGAGATTGAGAGACTGCCCTGTTGAAGACTTGCTAGCTCGTATTCAAGTTGAAACCGACGAGCAGTGTTGTGTTGACTATAGAGTTTTTTCAGATAATTCCACATTTCAGCTGCAGTTTTGAAGGGTCGAAGATTCAAGATGATGTTGGATTCTACAGATCCTAGAATCCATGTCATGATTTGAGCATCCTTGACTTCCCACTTGGAGTGCTCATCCTTGTCTTTGTCAGGTGCAGGTTTGCTGCCATCAATATGACCCCATAGATCTTTGCCTTTGACAAATATCTTGAAGTGAAATGCCCAGGCTGAGTAGTTTTTGCCATTGAAACGAATCAAGAATTCATGCTTGTCTGAAGACATGAGGCTGAGATAACTTGATCAAAATAACTAAGAATAATGAACTGAACTAGGACTGAGAGAAAGAGACACAGGAGAATTCAGAACTCAAGCTCTGATACCATGATAACTTGATCAAAAAAACTGGTGTCCTCCTTGGAGAAGAATGCCCCTTATATAATGAATACAAGTTGAAGAAAATAAGGCATATCCTAAACAAGGAAAATATTTACAATTATTACAGGTATAAAATCAGCCATAGAATCTGCTAACTTTGGTATAAAATCAGTTATAGAATCTGCTAACTTTGGTATAAAATCAGCCATAGAATCTGCTAACTTTGGTATAAAATCAGCCATAGAATCTGCTAATTTTGGTTTACAATCAGCCATAAAATCTGCTATCTTTGAATGACTAGCTAATTCCTTTGATAATTATGACATAACATTTAAATAAGATTTTTCACATCAACGATACATGGAAGAATTAATTACATAGGAAAATGGATTAGAGTTGGCCACTGACTAATGTACATATTGCCTTCCAAAAGTATTATTGCATCTATAACTCAAAGCCATTTTACATATTTACCTTGAGACAAATTTTAAATATTCACAGGTGATCCCATCACAAAATTTCGGCAAACTCCAAGGTCATGTTTACTCCCAAACTAAATATGGCATGCATGGTCACCACTGAACCAAATAACAGCAGATGAACTATTTATACACACATCATTTTCCAAGCCTTCATGGGTGACACAGAAATAAGCACATGTTAACCAGAGTTGCAATCAGATAATTGGATTCAGTTAATATGGGATCAGCATTAATTGAAAATATAATTAAGAAACAAATACTGACACTACCTCATCAACCCAGAAGTGATATGTCTCTGGAACAGTTGTCTTCCTCCATGCGCTCAAATCAAACATATTCATTCCGAGTCCAAATTCTTTTCAATTAGGGGATGGGAGAAGTTAAAGTACTCTCTAAAGCGCTTAGACATCTCTCGATCATCCACACCTCTGCAAGTTTCCATGGCTCCATTTACTTTACCAGCGAGATCAATTGTCAACAGAGTGAACAAATCATGCTGAACAACAACATCATCAAGAAGGACCACACTGTTGAGGTCTGGGAAGAGCTGTTTGAACACATAATGAAGTGCCGTGTTACCTAGTGTCAGCAAAATTACTTGAAATAGAAAATAATGACTTAGCTGAAGGAAAACAACAAATCAACATGGTCCTCAAAAGAATAATAATCATATGCAGGCAAGATCTGCTTACCTCAGGCAGGTATTCACGCACAAGTTTAAGCAACGAGATGTGTTTTGGACTCCTGGACTGCAATCTTGCAGCAGAAGCCATTATTGGGTTGTCGCTAAGATTGGTCTGTGTCATGATTTCCATGATAATGCTTTAACCACATCATGGTGGTTCTCTACGTAGATTCTCATTTTATTTTCTAATATGAGACCCGCGAGAAAAACAAGTTTAAAATTGAATTAAACACGTTTACATATCTGAGAGTCTGAAACAAAATTTTGAAATTTTATCTGTAATTTCCAACTAATCTACCTTGAGTTCTTGTCACTTTTTGATGGAAAAGAGTTAAAGAGGATAAAAAAATTTTAAAATAAAAAAAAATTCTTCGAACAAAGCCAAGAATAAAAACGGAACAACAGCGAGTTCTGATGCTTTGTTTCTCTCAATTCAATTCCTCTGATTCAATTTGTAACTGACCTTTTATTTATCATTTTGCAAATAGGCCTCCCAAATTCATTATAATTATAAATCAAGTTTTATAATTACAAATAAAGCCGAATATTTATAAAAAGGTCCAAATCTCAAATAATTCAAATAAATCAATTTTAAATCCGATTTTCAATCAAATTCAGTCTTATAAAATTTATCCTCCTCCAACCAGGCAACCTCAAGATGAAACCAGATGCTGGGTATACTGTAAAATATTCTGATTCATCACGGAACACCCAAATGAACACACATATATAAAATTTGGCTCCGTCTATACTGTTATCCATTTCATACAAATATTAATTAAACAGTTAAACTTGAGCCACTCACTATATTTTCAAACTATCTTATCCAAATTTCACAATCAAACTTATTTTAAAAAATAAATCAATAAATAGTCTATAAGGTCACAAGGCTAACAATCTCCCATTTGACCTATAGATCTGTTTATTTATACATATATAGGTAGATATATACCGAAAATAATTTTTAAAAAAATTATTTTTCATATGGGATCCCAACTGTGTAATTCAGAGACAATGGACCATACCACTCTTCCTCAGTAGTCCCATACATGCCCAACCATGGATAGATGTATACTAATGATATACTAACCGTTTTCATGTCAAAGTAAAGTACTACATCAGTTGAGATAAATAACATCAAACATAAGCGTAGACAATGTGTTCGTGGAATAAGCTATATAATAAAGCATAATGGTAGTAAGAATTTTCATGTCTTTTCCACTAACGGTCTTCTCGTTTTGTGCAGAAGTACATCACTTAGATGTATAAATTTTATTGAGGACATCCCACAAGTGCTAATGCGCTTCATCTAAATGAGAGGTATAAAACAGATATGATGTCCAGTCATATGTTCATTTCAAGTATTTCAAAAATCACCTACACATGATCACTAGGTCCTAATATAGGTGGTCATCACCAACCTACCTAATGACCTACGGTATTCCCAAGAACTTCATCTTCCAAATTGGAAGATCAAGAATAAAACACATCAATGAAATTATTTCATATGGAGAAAGTAATAGTTTACTGATAAATAAACTATAATCAAATAAAAATGCATATAATAATCAAAACATGAAATCATCTTTACAAACTATCCCCATATGACTGACATGCTCTTTAAATATTTTCACCACCAGACTTTTAGTCATTAGTTAATCAGATTATCTGCAGAGGAGATCCGTAAAACAATAATATTCTTTTTCTAAACTTTTTCACGGACATGATGAAATTGCAACTCAATATGTTTTGTCTTAGAATGATATCTAGCATTCTTAGTGAGAGATATAATTGTATCATTATCACGGACTATCTGCATCGGCCTATCAATATAATCAACCACCTGGAGGTAAAAAAGAAAATATTTTAATCACGTAGCATGTTTACTGCATTCACAATAAGTTATGTACTCTGTCTCCATAGTTGATAAAGCAATAGTAGTTTGTTTTATACTACCCCATGAAATAACTCCCTCTGCCAAAGTAAACACATATCTAGATGTAAACTTCAGACTATCCTTACATCCTTTTCAATCAAAGTTTGTATATCTAAGAATGTTTAATGATTTATAACCATCAAATAAGAACACATAATTTTAGGTTTTCTTCAAATAATGAAAAACCTTCTTAACTATTCTCCAATGAATTATTCTTAGATTACTCTGATATCTACCAAGAAGTCTCACAACAAAAGCAATATCTGGATGAGTACAGATCATTAAATACATCAAGTTGTTAATGGCTGAAGCATAGGAAATTTTTTGCATCTCCTGTCCTTCAATTTCATTCTGAGGACATTACTGAAGATTAAGTTTATCACCTTTGAATATAGGTGATTCTCCAGTTTCATAATTATCCATACCATATTTCTGAAGAATTTTAGCAATATATGTCTCCTGAGAAATCCCAAACAATCGACGCTTTCTATCTCTATATATTGAATACCCAAGACATATAAAACATTGCCAAGATTCTTCATTTTAAAGACTGTAGACAACATCCTTTCAGTCTCTCTGATGGAATTCAGTTCATTACCTGCCAATAAGATGTCATCAACATATAATATCAATATTTGAACTTTAGCCCCGTTGACTTTCAGGTATACACAATTATTAGTCATATTCTCCCGAAAATCAAATTTTGTGATTGCCTTATGAAATTTAATATATCACTATCGAGAGGCTTGTTTTAAATCATAAATAGATTTATATAGTCTACAGACTTTTATTTCATCACCTTTTCTAACAAACCCTTCCGGCTGAATCATATAAATTTCTTCTTCAAGAATTTCATTCAAAAATGCTATTTTAACATTCATCTGAATGAGTTCATAGTCATAGTGTGCAACAAATGCCATAAAGATTTTTAATGAATCTTTTCTAGAGACTGGAGAAAATCTTTCATCATAATCAATTCTTTCTGTCTGAGTGTATCCTTTAGCAACTAACATTACTTTATATTTATCAATTTCACCATTGGTTTTTAATTTAGTCTTATAGACTCATTTACTGCCAATTGGTTTACAATTTATAAGAGTTTGCACTAGAAATCAAACCTCAATTTTCTGCATTGAGTCAATTTCTTCAATGATTGCATTCAACCAGAATTTTATATTCTCACTGCTTATGCCTTCTGAAAAATTCAATGGAACATCATTTTCTGTGATCAATGACATAGATATCTCATCTAAACTGTTTGAGTTTTGAATATGCATATTTCAAGTTTCTGCTAAATATGTAACATAGTCATCTGCTATAGTTGATTTATGAATTCTTCTAAGTCTTTTATCTGACTGGTCTGGGACAACCATCAGTACTTCATCTCTAGTTCTATCTAACTCATCCTCAACTTCAATTCTTTTCCTCTTACTTCCTGTGATAGATGCGCCATGTTTAATAAATTTGACATCCCTACTTTCAAATATGGAACATTGAACAGAATTATATAACCTATAGCCTTTAGATCTTTCTAGAAAACCAATGAACTTACACCTTAAACTTCGAGGTGCAATTTTTGACATACTAGGTTTAGCAATTCTAACTTTTGCATCACATCCCCAGATTCTAAGATGATTCTGACTGGGTTTTCTGCCAAGTCATAACTCAAAAGGAGTTTTGGAAATAGATTTGGATGATACTTTATTTAAAATATATGTAGTCATTTTCAGTGCTTTTCCCCATAAAGAGTTTGGTAATTCATTGAAAGCTAACATACAACGTACCATATCCATCAAAGTCCTATTCCTCCTTTCTGTTACTCCATTTTGCTCTGGATTTTCTGCAATGATTGTATTTGCAATTATTACATGCTCCTGAAAAAAAAAATTTAAAAATATCTGAAGTGTATTCACCTCCTCTATTTGACTTAATAGTTTTAATCTTTCTTCCCAGCTGATTTTCAACTTCAGCTTTATAGACCATAAATATTTCAAACACATCTGATTTTCTGTGTAGCAGATACACATATCTATATCATGAGTAGTCATCAATGAATGTTGCAAAATACCTCTAGCCATTCTTTGTGGCTACCTCATTTGAACCACAGACATCTGTATGGATTAAATCTAATAAACTATTAGATCTTACTGCCTTTAAAAATGATGCTCTTGTCATCTTTTATTTAATACAATCCACATAAACACCAAAATCATTAAAATTTATATTCTGTAGAATTTTGTCATGGTAGAGTCTCTTCAATTTATCTATAGCAATATGACATAAGTAGCAATGCTAGCAATGCTATAGACGAGAAGAATTCTTATCCAAATGTATATTCAGATTACAAGGACATATATGTCTGAAATCAACATTATAGTACTATATTGTAAAGTTAACTTTTAGTTTTACATGCAATTTATATAAACCATCAGATATAGTACAAACAGCAATAATAACACTATCATGCATTAGAGATACACGGTCTTTGCCAAAAACAAAACAATAACCAAATTCTGTAAGTCTAGAGACTGACAGTAAGTTACACCTAATAGCTGGTGCAAAAACTGTATTTAACAGTAAAATAGTATGACCACCATGGAGAACTAGAGTGTATGTACCAACACCTACGACCTCAGCTCGCTCATTATTTCCCATGAAGACATACTTCTCCTGATCATCTGGGTTCCTTAGGTCCAGGAATCCCTACATAATAGTTGATATATAGACCGATGAATACTCTAAAGCAATTTTTTGACTCAAAGCAAACCATATATTTAAATTCATGTCCTTTGGAAAACATCGTCAAGATAGGCTCTCGAACATTCCCATGCTCAACCAATTTTGTGTTGTGGAGTTTGCGAATCAAAGACAATTTATTGGCTTTAGAGAACCCAACAAATCTGTCATGAATACTCTAAAGTAATTTTTTGGCAGAATAAACATCTGGCAAACTTGTACGAATTGTTTCACAAACTGTTCTTCTGATTATCAGTTTTGCAAATTTATCTGCTCTGTGTCATTTTTCAAACTGACTAGACCCAATAGGAGTTCAATAGTATCAAGAGCAATGTCAAAATCTTGAAATACCAAATGAACCTCTAGTTCACTTCTCCTAGTCGAGTAATTTGACCTATTCAAGATATCAGTCTTGAAAAATTGACTGCTTTCCATATTACAAATTTTACAATGGATAGCTCAAAAACACAATAAATACATTTTAATAATAAATAATTCATAATTACATTATTAAAATAGGGATTAACATTGTGATCTCATATTAGCTCCTTTGGAAAACTAACACAACCATGACATCTCACAAATTACAAGCAAAATCAGAATTGGGATTAAATTATAATCTTGTACTACCTCTTTTGAAAAAATAATATAAATCACAAGATCCCACAAACCACTCGTAAAATCAGAATCGGGATTAAATTATGATCTTGTACTATCTCTTTTGAGAGAATAATGCAAATCATGAAAACCCATTAATAAAATACATAATAATCACAATAAATAATAAAAGTCTGCTTTGGCTTTTTTTTTATTATCACAAACAAATTTTTAAAATATTCTATATTTATTTCTTCTCTACGTCAAGTCAACCTTTGGGTCAAATTAACTAGAGTTAAAAATAAATACAGAATAATAATATTTAAAAATTAAAATAACCTCAAAACCATTTGGGAAAATATTTAGTTATTTTAACTCATAAATATAACCACGAGTAAATAATAATGAAAATTCAGTTTCCATTAATTTAAATAATCATTAACTTAATGTTAATTAAGATTAATTAACCTAAGTACAGCACTGAAGCGAATCGAGATTGGAATCCAAATTGTAATTCAATTGAAACTGAGTCTATTGAATTGCAATTTTGCATAAAAACCCTTCCAAAATTTTAATTTATAAAAAATTTCACAAAATACAATAGATTCATGAAAAATCACCATAAATCAAAATTTTGAAAACCAATCTCGAATTTTTCTCTACCAATAAAATCGTGAATACCAATAGACTATTCAATATCATTTTCAATCAAAACCCAAGACAAAAACTTGATTTTCCCAAATTGGGTTTCGAAAAATTCAACAGAAACTAATTATAACTCGATTTTTCGTTGACCAACCATCAAAAATAGGCTCTGATATCAATTGCAGACTCTGATTTTACCTTTTGATACAAGATCCACAAGAAAAATAAGCTTAAAACCGAATTATACACATTTATATACCTCAAGGACTAAAACGAAATTCTGAAACTTTATTTGTAATTTCTAGTTGATTTACCTTGAGACATTGCCACTTTTTGATGGGGAAGAGTTAAAGAGAAGGAAAAATTTACAAATAAAAAAAATTCTTCGAACAAAGCCGAGAACGAAACGAAATAGTAGCAAGTTCTGATACTTTGTTTCTCTCAATTCAATTCCTCTTATTCAATTTGTAGAGACCTTTTATTTGTTATTTAATCTTAAATCAAGCAACTTTAATGTATATTTTGTAATACTATTTCATCACCCAAATTTTGACTTCATCTTTAACACCCTAATCCAAATAACTCAAATAGTTTTATATCATTAATATGATTAGGATAAAGGATTAAACATTTAATGAAATTTAAAAGATTTAACACCTTGATGTTCTTGACTACATCTTAAGCAGTAATTTTTTTTTTATCTCATAGATTAATATATCAACTAAAACACAGTATTTTTTTTTTTTTTGGGAATTTTTTGGTAGTGGGGATCACTTGTGGCTGCACATGCTTTCTCTCCTTCAATGTGATGCAGAATTTTGAGAAGGGGACACTGCACACAGCACGCATGCCCTGTGCTCCTTACCAAAACAAGTTACAGAAGATGAGGTATGTAACTCCTTTAAATTTCCAAACAATTCTTACACCATCTTGTTAAGTTTTTTTAAACCTTAAATTCAAAATATATAATTTATTATGAGCTCTTTTTTTTTTTAAGAAAAATGTCTTCTATTCAAGCTGCTTATGAATTTCAAAATTAAAGGGATAATACAAAATAGAGTACCCTTCATCAAGGACCTAAAACTAATCTTCTGAAAAAAAGGCCGAGGACATGCATCCAAATATGCCAAGGGATCGCACTTATAGAAACCACGCCCATTTCTCGGACCACTCCTGCTTAACTGTGTTCATCTGTAAAGAAACAAGCAATAGTACTGTGGACCTGTGTGATAGCTCCCCAACACGGTCCCAATTCCCATGCCACCCAATCTTGTAATGCTCTATTTTTGTTCGTGAAAGAAACCCTAACGTTCATATGGTTTTATGTGGAAAGAAAGTGTAGCAACAAGTGCTGCAAGTAGAAGAAAATGACGCAAAAAGAACTAGATTGAAGCTTCTATTTCTTTCTTCTTCCATCTTCTCTTGTTGTTTTCATGCCTAACAGATTAAGTGAGAAGCACTATTATCCATGAAGCTATGTTTATTTAGGTATTCTATGATATACTGGAACTCTAAGCCCATACAACATTTCTTTTCCTAGAAGAGGATCATTACATTCTCATTTGGGAGAACTTGGTCTCTTTAAAGCTCTCAAATATTCAGAAAGAGTTTTTTTTTTCTCAGCATCACATAAATTATTTTTACATAATTGGAGAAGTTGATCGTACATGATATGTACATTCCATATGCAGTTTGGTCACAATGAACCATTTTTGCAAGTAGGAAATGGGCAGCAAATAAAATCTCTATTGATACATGATAAAAGAGAAAGTGACTAGAACAAAAATTCCATGTCAGTGAGCTCAAGCACCTTATGTACACCTTTTGGCTTCACACTTGGCCTGAATTGATTATCCTCGATGTACCTGCATCAAGTTTGTTCCCTGTAATCATTAGGAGAAAGAGTGATATTTTGAGGAAACCAAATTTAGTTGAGGAACTCACATCTCCTTTAAGAATGGGTGTCTGTATAGTCCATCTGGGATCCTCCCTATAAATGAGTTGTGATCCAAATATCTGAAACATGCAAAAAGGAAATTGAGAGTCTAGTGATACTATGCTCAGTATGATTTCATTACAGTCGAAGAACATGTTGGACTAATATATTATACTCACAAATAGGTTAATCTTGGTATTTCAGTCAGTTTTGCAGGTACTGGGCCACTAAACTTGTTGTAGGATAGGTAACTGCAACCAGAACATAGACAACATTCAAGGTATTACTCTCAGAAAAGCAGTGATATTTATGTTTGAATTCCACGCACAACAGATGGTTCAGAGCTTTACAGAATTTCCAGATTTGTCAAATTTGCAAGCTGATCTGGCAATCCACCACCCAATTGATTGTTGTTGAGGTATCTGAATATTATAATTTCACAGAAGGTGAATCTAAGATAAATAACTGATTATTCCAAATCACACTTACACTCAAAATTTAGATGTCCACTTACAAGTTGCGGAGAGAAGGAAAGCCATCCCCATTACGGATAAAATCCCTTAGTGTTCCACTCAAGTGATTGTTGCCGACATCCCTGGCGGATAAAAAACATGATAACAAATTGCTAAATGATAGGCCATTGAAATTTTGTTACAGAATGAACACTATTACTTGGTGTGATTTCATTTTTTTGTTTGTTCATAAGTTAATTCTTAAGAGCAAACAAAGAAATGAGAGATCATACAAATGTCTCAAATTTTTGAGATTGCCCAACTCTGGAGGAATTTTTCCAGTGAATCTATTCTCATGAAGATAGAGATATCGAAGTTCTGGTAAATTTGCAAGCTCCACAGGAATTTCTCCTTTAAAATTGTTGAAACTCAGATACCTGAAGAATAAGTAAACATTAGGATGCAATTACTAATGATAAATGTCATAATCTTATAGCACTGGAGATTCCAGGTTACTCACAAATGAGTCAGTTTCTTTAGTTCACCAATTTCTGGAGGCAGGGCATCTTGTAGCTTGTTCCATCTCAGATTTCTAAAGAATTTGCAAGAGAAAGATTGGATCAACTACAATAATAATAAAAAAAAAAATCGATGACTGCCTACACTTAAAAATCAAAACAGATATACAATACATCTATGACGTTTCAGGGCATCAAGGAGGATTGAGTAACTTCAAAATGAATTTAAAAAACAGATATAAGAAAAAAGAACTGCCTAAGGGAAAAGAATCCTAATATTCATGTGGTAACTCATCTAAAGTAAACAACAATTCATTGCAAGGCTTGCTGATGTTTGTAAATAAAAGGCAAGGAGAACAGAAAGATGATCCTTGGTAATAAGCATATGATGAGTAAATGTTTTGAAAAAGCATACAGTGATTTTAGGTGTTTCAATCGTCCAATTTGTGGTGGAATAGGCCCAGTCAGCTTGTTATTGTGGAGATCCCTGCCATTACAAGATCTTAAGTTAAAATTAGTTTCAATAAGAACAAAACATAATGCTGAACCAACAAGCACTTGCATGATACAATCCTTGTCTTCTTCTGTAAATGATGTTCATGAAACTTGAGGATACTAACTCTCAGGCATCACTTATGCAAGAAAGAAAAAACGGATGCTAGTTTGACACTGCTAAATTTAAAAATCCTAAACATTGTTTGCATAAGTTTGCACAAATTACCATTCTGATAATATAAGACACTCACTAAAGCTCAGAAACAGTTAGTTTAATTACTACATCTGCTCGAATCATAAGTATCAGATAGCTTAACACTAGTCCTCCATGTAATATGCAATCAACCCAAAAAGGTGAACTACCAGTCTTCATACTCATTGTTTTCCACTATATGACTTATGTTCCACTGCTTTTGTGTGTTTGCTTTCTAGTTTCTGCCAGTTTATCACCATTGACGATACTATCATAACCAGGTTATCTAAATGTCTAAAAATAACTCCACTGCTAACTACAGTTCAAATCAGCAATGTTCCTCCCTGCTAGAATGGATAGTTGAGCATTAAACCACGATAACAGGCTCGGAAGTCCAACAAAGCACATTAACAAATCAAGGGCACATAGAGGTGGTCTCAGTGGTGAGAACCAGGGGTGGAATCATCAACCCGTTCAAACCACACTGACAAGATCAAAGATTCCAAACTAACATGGGACCATGAAACCATTGACAGATTTATAAAATATAAAATTTTGGATTCAAGCAGGCATAATCTAATAAAGTAATGTGAATATAATTATCATGCCACGATCCTTCAGACACACGCATAATATAGCATAATCTGATCCAAATATTGAAAAGCAGGTGGCATATGGTCGCTATTAATGGCTCAATTAGATTCCAGGACAAAGATAAAAAAAAAAAAGAGTATAGACTCTTACAGCCTTGTTAAATCCAGTAGATTTGTAACAGCAGTCGGAAACAGCCCAACAATAGAGACAGCATACACTTCTCTGCAGATAAGTATGAACATAGCTAAAATCAGCAAAACTTATGAGCCATATCTTCAGCATGGAAAATCAGATCTAGATTGATAAGCCTCCTCATAAATTGTATCCTGAAATGCTAGCCATGCAATTCTGACCAGTAATTATTTCTGGTGAAAAATTGTGTTGAAAACAAAGCTACATTTTCATCTAGTTCAACAATTATTTAAACGACATATAGTTCTATAATAGAATTTTTAGAATTTCCAAGTGCTCAAAATTTGATTACTGCAATACATAGTCAGAAAACAAAGCTAAAAGGAAAATAAAAATAAAAGTAACACAAATACTTTGTTGGCTTCACTTAAATACATACTATCCTTTTGAAGTTTCAGTTATCTGCTTGATTACACATTTTTTGTATCTGTCATATTCTTTGGAGTTAGGATATATGTGTAACCATTTGTTTAGATGCACACAGAGAGCAATGATATAACATTAATAACAAGACGAGGTTATTTCCTTACAATTCAGTAACAACCCTGTAATCTCCTTGTTGGGAACATGTAACACCAGACCAAGGGGGCAGGTCACCATCTCCACATGGATCATCTCCAACCCATGCATAAACCACCCTCCACCCAAGAGAAGCCTTGATTTCGTTTAATGCTTTCACTGAAGCAACAAATACATTCAACACCATAACTGAAGCCCTAAAACCTTTACCAAGATATTACAAATCCATGTATGTAGTATGTACATAATGTACAACAAATTATTGAAAGAGTTTATATCTTTTTCTCTCCTTTCGCACTTCCAATGGGAAAGCATAGAAACAGTAATACCAATTTCACAGAATTAAATCATACTCCGCGAAACACATCCAAAGTCGACGACTTTATCCCTCAAAATCAAAGAAACTAGCGACGAGACAAAATCTTTCCACAAAATAACGAACTCCCATAAAAAATGGACTCAAAAAATAACTTCAGAAGCGGAAAAAAACTGGGAATTCGATCGGAAAGACGAGATCTGATGAGAAATACCGTCTCTTTTCACGGTTTTGGATCGGGCAAGGCTGAGGAGGAGAAAGAGGTAACAGATCGACGCGGCAGAAACCGCCCTCGCCATTCCAGCGCCGGGAATCTCCGCTCCGAGACGCGGATCCGAGTGCAGAGAGAGAGATGTGGCTCTCGCAGTGGAGCTTTGTTCGGTTTGAAGCTTCGCTTTTTTAATGGAGAGTTTCAGTCAAAACACTCGCTCAATAGGGCGAGCGACGGTGGGGGAACAGAGGAAATGATGAGGGTATAACGCTGGTCAACACGTGTTTTTAGGAATTTTAACAAATAGCCCCCAACGAAATCTGACATATTTACAATGATCTCTTTTTAATTCATTTTAACCACGCGATTTAAATTATTAACAAACAACCCCTCCATCAAATTTGAAATCATCACTCATGCAATGATCAGAGGATAAAAATTTATTAGAGCAAAGCACCATCAAATGCAACAACAGGGGTTTAAGAAACAGGTAAAAGAACAGAAACTTAAATTTTTTTTTATGAAAGTAGAAGTTAAATTTAGATTAACACCATAATAAATAATGTCAAATGCTTGTATTAGAGTAAACTTAAACTATTTTCTCTAATAATAGATTTATTTTGCATGGACAAAGGTTAATCAATACTAACAAAATAAGCTTAAATTCTCACTGGATGTCAAGCTTCATTTTCTCATCATAGTTAAATTCTTTGGTGGATATCTATTGCAGGAGAGTTAGTGAGTTTGAGATTCAGTTCACATCATTTGTTATAAATTTTTAACTTACTTTTGATTATGACTCAAAGTCTAATTGGATTTTCTTGTTGAAAATAACAAAACTTATAAGCTAATTAGATAGCCTCGATTTCACTTCAACTCCAACTACTTGTAATATAAGAATAAATTGTAAAAATAAATACAATTGAATTTTGACCGTCTACATTTGTAAGATAAAATTTAGTAGGCATAATATGTAACAAAATAGACTGTTTGATGAATTCAACACCAATATAGAGGATTATAATACGAATAATAGATTCAAAATGCAGAAAATGTATGTCAAAACATAGAATGAGATTAAAAAAATTAAGAAAAAACGGATACCAAATAAAAGTGATGGTTCGCTCGATGAAGCCAAGTGTTTTGCAAACTGTGATACTTTGTGGCCTTAATCTGCTTCCATTGGAAAAATGTACCCTTTTCCAACCTTGTTTGGAGTCCCATTAAAAATATTACTCAAAAAAAAAAAAAACACAGATGAAATCTCTTATGAGATTATGAATATAAAACTGTTATTATGAACTAATAATACACTTGGTTATGCCCCACAAGAAAAAGGGTGGGTCTTGAAATAAATGAACTCGACTTCCTCCACTTCCCCTGCTGGATTCCAAGATGACACACATCCATTGCATTTTGCCTCCAAGAAATTCAAGAAAGCTATCAACAAGTGCTCTACTGTGCCATGTGAACATTGCAGAAAGAAGACTTCTTGAAATGGAAAGAGAGAGAAAATGATCTCGCGTTCCACCACTTCCCTTGCGCTCTAATACGTGGCACACATGCACTTGCATTTTTAACCAAGAAAGCTACGAAAATCGGAACTTGAGTTCCCCCACTTCCCTTCATCAAGAAACTCACTAGTTGTGGAGGGGGTTGGGGCCGTTGGGGACGAGCCGCTTCTCGCCGGCGTACATTGAACCGATTGGCTTTCTCTGCGGTGGGCGGAGCCGACTTTTTGTTCGTGTGAGGCACCAAGAAGGTGGCTGATGGTGGTGGAGACGGTGGAGGTGGTGGAAGTGGTGGAAACGGTGACAGAGGTGGAGTCGAGAGGAGGGGGCTTTCTGGGAAAATGCTTCGGAAAGCCGGGTCCTCGATGTTGCGAAGGTGATGAGGAGAATCATGAAGAGAAGCCGGATGGAGGTGGCAGCGGTGGTGCAGGAGGAGGAGGTGGAGATGGAGGAAGCGGAGTTCTTCATGTTTCTTGTTCTTGTTTGAAACGGAAGAGGAGAATGAGAGGGAGAAGTGATTATCAGGGTTTTAACTGGCAACTGGGAAACGTATACTATTCTTGATGGGAAACGCGCTCTTCTGAATCAAAGGTGGAGAAACGTAGAAGGTAATATTCCATGAAAGGCAGAAATGATTGGGTCTCAATTGGGAAATATATAATGTTGTAAGAAAATTAAAGAATCAAAATTTTTTATTTTTTGAGCACAAAGTCTTCATTTTTATGAGATGTTTAGGTTTAAATATTGATAGAATTTCAACTATTACATTTTTATTAGTAAATTTTAATTTTTCTATAAAGAGTTTTAGTAATACAAATGTTGATTAACACTACTTAATTAACTTCAAATGGTAACTTTAGAAATGAAAATGAACAGTTGAGGGCTGTGGTCCGGCCCTGCCAAGCCCGAGCCTCAAGTTGCACAGGTAAGTCCATATTTGACTCGAGCTTGGACTTGGAGATAGACCTATTCATTTATATAAAAATTTTCAGTCAGAACTAGAAAATCCGGGCCCAAGAACGATATTTTCAGGCCGAGTTTTTAAGACAGCCTGAGCCCATTGGCGGCCCTATTTGTGCATGATTTCCATGAAAATGCTAAAATACATTTAAGCTAATGAGTTTGATCAAGCTAAACCTAACCATCCAATCTTGGTTCCCTTGAGACCATGCTAGATCTCACTTTTGGGTCTATGATCAAGGCCCAAGGTCGCCTAGACATGAAATGGACGGTATAGATTCCCCCTCGAAGACGGCTATTCCGATCTTGAAGCAGTATGGATGGGTGGAGATTTTGTCTCAGGATCTTGATGCGACGGCAAAGTCACTATTCGTAGGTGTGGTCCCAGCAGATCATCATTGCCTAGGGATCGGGACTATGATGAAGATTGTTATATCAAAATATTGATATAGCTGTAAAAAATACATATTTGTTGCTACTTAGTACTAAAATAAGGAAAATAGATAAAACAATTTTTAGAACTCTATGCGGTCAATATACGAGCAATTGCATATCAGATTTTGTAATTTATAATTTTTGTTTGATTTAAAATCGTCGTTATTAACGCTCCTATATATGGACAGCCTATAGTTATATTCATGCATATGTTTTATTCACATTTTGAGTTTTATAATTTTTTTTTGTGTTGATAGAGTTAAACTCGACATTAATTTCAAATTTAGATACTTTTTTAGATCAGATTTGTTAGATCAATTTATATCACACGATTTGCAAAATAAAGACACTACGTGGAAAATTATCAAAATCTGAAAGTCCTTCAGAAATTTAGATTAGTATCATTTTTTAAGAGAAAAAAATAATAAAATTCAAAATAGAAAAGAATTATAGAATAAAGGACTTAAGAGCATGTTCTCCCTATTTAAGAGATAGAAATACTTTATTTTTATATCTGTTAATGGACTATATTTTATATAAATAAAATCCCTTATTTTTAGAAGATTTGGTATTATTATTTCGTAAAATATAGTTACTTTCTTATAATAATTTTTTAAAATTTGGTTTCGAGCTGGCTTATCAGACCCTGACTAAACTCAGTCAAGGATTCACTATATCAGATACTCCCCAACTCTAGGCATCTAGTCCTCATAACTTGTTGAGTGGAGTGAACTATATATTCTTTTTGGACTTTATCTTCATCTAAATTGATAGTTTGAGCCAACATTCTATTCGGTCAAGTATATAATTTATAACCGAATTGCTTTTACCCCTCGGTCAGCTCTGTAATCTGTAATCGGGTCTTTAGTGGGGGCACTGAGCTGCTTTTATCTCCCAAACGAGTATGTAATTATAGAGTCTAATTTTTATGCCTTAGTTGGCTTGTGATCTAGCGCTGAGGTCTTGTATGGCTAAAAAACTAAACATGGCCGAAGAGTCAAATATGATGCCTTGGTTAAATATTTGAACCTAGAGACAAGGTCAGTGCTTCGTATAAATGCTTGGAGCTAGCATTGACGGATCGAGAGTTTGTGCCTAATATAGGACCGAGGTCTTATGCTTTTGTATAGACTGATGTCTTATATCTAGTGTAGAGCCACGATCTTATATCTTAGGCAGAATTGAAGTCTTATATCTCATATAGACAAAGGTCTTGTGTCTTAAGTGGAACTGAAGTCTTATATTCTGGGTGGAAATAAGATCTTATATTTTTGGTGGAACCAAAGTCTTATACCTCATACGATTGAAGGTCTTATACCTTTGATGGAACAAAAGCATTATGCCATGAGTGGAGTTGAGATCTTTGTACTTGATATAGAGTCAAGATCTTTGTACCTGAAATAGAGTCGAGATTTTATATCTTGAGTGGATTGAAGTCTTATGCCTAACGTAGAGTCGAAGTCTTATGTCTCATATGTAACGATGTTTTTATGCTTGACATAAAGCTGAAATATTGTATGTCGTGTGGAACGAGGTCTCATACTTATTATGAAGCCAATGTCTTATGCCTCATATGGAACAAAGTTTTTATGGCCGGTACAAAGTCAAAGTTTTATACCTCATGTGAAACAAGGTATTCGTGTCTAACATAGAGACAAGATCTTATACCTCGTATAAAATGAAGTCTTGTGGCCGAATTTAGAACTAAGACTTAGTGTCTCGAATGGATGCTTGGGCCCAGAGCCAAGATCTTAAATATCAAAGTTGTGATCTAGAGGTGGTAGTTTGAATTACAAGCCAACAGTATGCGAGAGGCCAAATTAAGGATAACATTATTTGTCCTAAAGATCAAACTGCAGGAGATTAATATTGTCCATATTTATTCACTTTTATCTCAAAAAATTAATCCTATTTAATATTCATCAGTGTATTTTGTATGGGTAAAAAAAAATCAATCAATATAATATAATCAAGAGAGTTATAAAAAATAAAGAAAAATAAATACACCTAATTTATAAAGCGACTCAAAGGAGACTTTTGGTAAAACAACTCGGTAGGTCTTCATGTTTCAATTGATGGTAAAGATGGCCTTGGATGCTACAATTTCTTAATTCTGGCTCTGGCCACCAGGTTTTTTTTAACAACTAACAGAACTTTCATCTGTTTTTTTTATGCTGCAGCAAATTTTTTTTCCGCTCTTAGCTGCCAAATCTTCTATGTCTTTTTTTTTTTTTTAAAGCTGGCATCATCAATCTTTTCTCTCTTTTTTTTTTATTTTTTTTTCACTTCCCCTGACAACAACGGAATTCTTGCTTTTTAATTTTTTTTTTAATTTTTATATTCCCCTATGTGCCTTCTTTTTTCCTCGTTCCTCACCCGGAGCCATGGTCGTGCTCCCCGCTCTTTTCTTCTTTCTCTTTGCCGGATCTGTCTGATATGTGGCAGCTCACAGGCGGTGGCTGATGGGGGCCCTGTGGGAGTCTGGGCAGAGCTAAAGGTCGGCAAGGAGGCGGCCTATCCCCCGGCAATGGCGTACGTGGACGGAGCAAGGAACGAGCGAAGGGAGGCAAGGCCGAAGCAGTAACTGTATTGGGGCAGTCGATCCTCAGTGGGCGCACGGCGGAAGTGACCAGTGAGCTACGGCTCGGCGGAGTTCAGGCCGGTCGGGCGATCGGGCCAACGAGTAGGGAGCAATGACTCAAACCAAAGGCCAATGAGGTAGTGGCCCAGCCTCCAAAGGTGGCCGACATGCGTAGGGCAGGGAACAGAGAAGGTGAAGTCAGATTGCTTGATGAGGGTGGCTATAGGCAGCAGAGGCACATTCAGGTACAGCATGGTCTTGAAGGATTGGATGGCAGTGAGCCATGGGGCAGGACCCTTCGCGGAGGGAGCTTGTCGGGGATGGCAGTGGCGGCTTGGGCCGGCGAGCAGGGAGTCGATGGGACCGTGAGGCGCGGGTGATCCCGCATGAGCACGAGCCAGTTGTGCAGGGCCGGCTGAATGGCTCGTCGTGGAGGGCGCCTTGGTGAGGTGGTCCGAGGGCAGAGGTCTAGCATACAAGGAAAGCAGCGCTCTGGATGGCAACTTGGGCAGCAGTGTCGGAGCACGACCAGGCTTTGGTTAGTCAGGATTTGAGCATGGGCTGGAGACGACAGCTGCCATGGGCATATGGATGCAGAGAAGGCCCCGATGCTACTTCAGGCGGAAAGAAGGGATAGAAAATGGCTTGGAGCAGCCGGTGAGTATGGCGATAGGCTCGATCGACCTAGACAGCAAGTATGCTAGCGGCGGCAAGACGCGCGACTCTGGTCCTCTGACTTCTCCAGGTTTGTTGTGTTAGAGTTTGATCGATTCTTTCCAGATTTTCTGTTATGATTTATTATTAAGTAGTTGAGATTTGATTTATCATGAAATAGTTGAAATTTGATTTATCATGAAGTAGTTGAGATTTTCTTATTCTAGTAGTTATTTTCTCATATCTTTTAGATTTCATGATTTATACTTTGTATTGCCTATAAAAAACCCATATTAGTATTGAATAAAGTGAATTCAGTTGTCTCCACTTCTTTTCTATAATTAACAGTGACATCAGAGCTTCAGGTTCGAAACTGTGCAAACTCTTAAAACCAAAAATTATCGTGATGATGCGACTGAATTGAGTCACATGTTAGTCTCATGGCAAAGACCGGCGAGAGGACGCGGGCGCGAGGTAAGCAAGGGCATGAATGCAGGCCCAAAGGGCTCGGGCGCTCGCGCGAGGCTGGCTTGAGGTCGGAAAGAGGACGCATGCACTGACACCCGGATGGCGAGCCCACAAGTGTGGGCGCCAGAAGCCGACGCAAGGGCGCTGGCATCAAAGGCCGGTGCGAGGACATAAGTCGTACGGTGGAAGTGGTCAAGTAAAAAGAGTTCTTGATTAAGAGTGTTAAATTGATGTGGTCAAATCACACCTGAAAGGGAAGATTGTTATAATGTCAGGTGTGATGAATTAGTCTCACATCGGATATTGGATAGATAGGGTCCAATAGATATAGTAAAAAAGACCCATATCCCATGAGCTTGAGCTTTTGTGATGGTTTGGTGTCTGGCTCACTATATGAATCTGGTTTGACACTCTTGTGACTCCCCAACAAGAAACTCAAAAAAACTTGTGGTATTTAAACACTGGTTGCAGCAATCACATATGTGGAGATAAGAAGACATTTGCTGACCTAGACGAATCCTTTCGCACTACTGTCAAGTTTGGTGACAACACCATCAGATCATTTATGGAAAAAAGAAAGGTCACTCTTCAAATAAGAAATAACTCTGTTCATACTATTTCAAATATTTTTTTTGTCCCAGATTTAAAGACCAACTTGCTTAGTATGGGTCAGCTTCAAGAGAAGGGGTATGAGATCTCCATTAAAGATGGGACATGCCGAATTCAAGATCCAAAGTTGGGCTTGATTGCTCAAGTTAAAATGACAGCTAATCGAATGTTTTCACTTTATATCCATAGTACCATTAATTCATGTTTCTTATTAAAGTTGAAAGATACAGCGTGGTTGTGGCATTTTCGCTATGGTCACTTAAATTTTGGTGGCTTGAAGGCACTCCAACAAAAGAAGATGGTGAATGACCTGCCATTATTCTCTGCTCCTATGCAAGTGTGTGAAGAGTGTGCTATTAGCAAACAACACAGAGATCCATTCCCCAAAGGAAAAACATAAAGAGCAAGGAAGTTATTGAAAGTTGTGCACTTAGATCTTTGTGGACTAATTAATCCTGCTTCGAATGGAGGTAAACGTTATCTCATCACCTTTATTGATGATTTCAGTCGAAAGACTTGGGTATATTTCTTACAAGAAAAATTTGAGGCCTTTATCACTTTCAAAAACTTTAAAGCTCTTGTGGAAAACGAAGCAGGATGTTCAATACAGGTGTTGCATACTGATCGTGGAGGGGAGTATATCTCAAATGAGTTTGCAGATTTTTGTGAGGCTCATGGCATTCAGCGACAACTGACAGCAACCTACACACCACAACAAAACGGGGTCTATGAGTGCAAAAATCGTACTATTCTAAATATGGTGAGGAGCATTCTGACAAAAAGTGGTGTTCCAAAAACTTTCTGGCCTGAAGCAGTCAATTGGAGCATTCATATTCTGAATAAAAGTTCTACACTTGCTGTTCAAAATATGACACTAGAGGAAGCGTGGAGTGGTCGAAGGCCTTGTGTGGATCATTTCAGAATTTTTGGGTGTATTTGCTATCCCTATATTCCAGACCAGAAAAGGACCAAGCTAGAAGACAAAGGTAAGAAATGTATTTTTCTTGGTGTTAGTGATTGTTCCAAAGCTTACAAACTATATAATCCTATCATCAAGAAAATCGTCATTAGCCGAGACGTCATCTTTGATGAAGAAACTTTCTGGAAATGGAGTGTGGCTGGTTCTCCACAACGAATTCCTACAGATTTTGATGGTCAAGAAGAAGGAGAAAAGCAACCGAGTCCAGAGATAGTGCAGCAACCAATCACAACTCAAGATCAACAAGTAGTGGTGCAAGATTCACATGCAGCTGCTAGAGAACCACGAAATAGAAAGAGACCAGCATGGATGAGTGATTATGAGGTAACATGAATTGATCAATCTAAGGATCCACTTGTGCATTTTGCCCTTTTTGCAGATTGTGATCTTGTAACCTTTGAAGAAGCTGTCCAACAATTAAAATGGAGGAGAGCAATGGATAAAGAACTTGCAGCAATAGAAAGAAATAATACCTGGGAGTTAACAGAACTTCCTAACAGGCAGAAAACCATTGATGTGAAAAGGGTTTACAAGACCAAATTATAAAAAATTGGTGGTGAATTGAAATTGGAGTTTTATGGATTCACAGATAGTGATTATGCAGGTGATGTTGATGATAGAAGGAGTACATCTGGGTTTGTGTTCATGGTGAATTCTGGAGCAGTAACATGGTCCTCTAAAAAGCAACAGATAGTAACATTATCAACAACTGAAGCCGAATTTGTTGCTGCAGCATCAAGTACATGTCAAGCAATTTGGCTACGAAGGCTACTTGAAGCTTTGTACTTGAAGCAATTTGGCTATGATGCAGTTGTGAAGTTTCGCAGTATGCTTGGAGTGTATTCCTCAAAGGATTTTGAAATTATTTCCTAAACTGATTCTGCAGATATCAGTTTAAGGGAGGGTGTTAGAGTTTGACTGATTCTTTCCAGATTTTCTATTATGGTTTATCATGAAGTAGTTGAGATTTGGTTTATCATGAAGTAGTTGAGATTTTCTTGTTCTAGTGGTTATTTTCTCTTATCTTTTAGATTCCATGATTTATACTTTGTATTACCTATAAAAAGGCCACATTAATATTGAATAAAGTGAATTTAGTTGTCTCCACTTCTCTTCTATAATTAACATGTTGGCTATATGTGGTGAGAGGCCCTAAAACAAATCTCAATAAAAATATTATTATTAATAAAGCCAAATTTTTTATTGATTTTAAATTATGAAACTCCTTGGTTAGATTTGTTGGATTTGTAAAATAGAGACACCGTTGAAAGAACCATCGAAATCCAACGGCTCATTTAAAACTTAAGTTAATATCATTTTTTTAAAAAAAATAAAATTTAGAGAAAAAAATTATAAAATTTAGGGTCTAAAAGCATGTTGTCTCTGTTTAAGAAATAAAAATACCTTATTTTTTTATACTTGTTGATGAACTATGCTTTATAAGAATAAAATATCTAATTTTTAGGAAATTTATTATAATTATCTCTTGAAATATAGTTATCTTTTTATAATAAATTTTTTTTGAATTTAATTTTGGGCTACCTTATCAGACCTAATTGAAGTGGGTGAAAGGTTCACTATATCACCACTTTGGAATCCTAATATTTTGTCAATGTACAAAAATCATTATTTTAGGTTTTTTTATTTTGTGGATTAGAATTTTAAATTGATAAAATGAAGAAAAATTATTAGAAAATTCTTAAAAATTTCTGAAATTCTCAATTAATTCTTGAAAATTTATAAAATTTAAAATAACCCTAAAATTGTTAATTTTTTAAATAAAAATATAATTTGATCATTATTTATAAATACTATAACTCATATGTAAACACTTTATTTTATATATAAATATTTTACCTCATAAATGTTTATATATAAGGTAAAATATTATATGTGAAATAAAATATTTATACATATTAGGTAAAATATTTATAAATAGTGATATATTTAAAAAGTTAATTGTTTTAGGAGTAATTTTGAATTTCAGAAATTTTTAACAATGACAAAAAATTTCAAATATATGTGAGGTTGATAAAAAGTTCCAAAAATTTCAAAAGTTTTTTATAATTCTCCATAAAAAGAATGTATGAGATTAAAGGAAAGTCAAAATTATATTTCAAATTAGTCTCATAAAATAACCATAGTGGAAATAAAATTCAATTCAACTACTCAACCATTTTAATCCAATATTAGGTAATCCATTATTTGTAAATATTTTGTAAACACTTTATTTTATATATAAATATTTTATCTCATAAATATTTATATATAAGATAAAAGTGTTATATGTGAAGTAAAATACTTATATATATCAGGCAAAATATTTATAAACAGTGATAAGCCCATATCTTTATTTAAAAAATTAATTGTTTTAGGAGTTGATTTGAATTTCAAAAATTTTCAACAATGATAAATAATTTTAAATACATGAGAGATTGATAAAAATTCCAAAAAATTCAAAATTTTTTTAGTGATTCTCCCTAAAACGAATGTATGAGATTAAAGGAAAGTTAAATTTATATTTCAAATTAATCTCATAAAATAACCATATATCAAAATAGTTGATTTGTTGGGATTTGCTTCTCCATGGGATGAGATTAATTTCGGATATTTGTTCTGATATTATGGTTGTCAGGGTAAAGCTTTCATTTTGGTCCATTTAGGTTGTGGTTTTGAATTACTATGTTGTTTCCTTATTTTGAGTTTTTTAAGTATAATTTAAAAAATAATTAAATTATGTATAATTTTTTATTTTTTAAAATTTTTTAATGAAGTCTCAAATTTTTAGGTTAATAAAATTATTTTTATGAAAAATATATCCAGTATATTCCCAACAACTATAATTGAAATACCAAAATATCATATTATAGTCATCGAGAAATTATCTACAAATAATAAAATCAAATGAGGATAGGAAACAATCTACATAAATCTCGCGTGTGTTCGAAAAACTTAAAAGTTTATTAAAATTTAGAAAAAAATATGTATAATTATAAAAAAGTCAAAAATTATAAATAATTTAATAATTTTTTAAGAAGTTGTAAGTAAAATTTTTTTTCTTTTCTCTCGCTTATTTGTGCTATAAATATTGCTCATAAAACAATTTCTCAAGAAAAAAAAATTATGCCTCTAGATTTTATAGTGATTGCTATGTTTTTTTATTAATTACAGTGATTTTGTGATGTACCCATTTTATTTTCTCCTTGTGATTCTGCTCTTTCTGAAGTGAAGTGTGGCTTGTGCCTAGTGATGCTGTGATCAAGTCCTCTCCATTAGCAAATTCTTGTGCACAGTGACGCTTTGAGAAGTCTATTTCTTGAGCCTTCAGCACTACCTTCTTCAGGGTGATCAGTTGCTTATAGGTCCTTAAAAATGGGTTATACTACAATAACCCTCTGAATTCTTTGTAATTATATAGAACTCCATGGAATATTTTGCTAGACGTGATAATTTGGATTTATAAATTTGGTTCGGATCGAATCAAACTTATAATATTATAGTAAACGGGTCAATTTGAATTCGACTCATTTATTAAATGAGTCAAATTTTTGAATCGAAACCCAATACGATTTTTAAAAAAATAATCTGATTTGACCAGAATTGATCCATTTATTAAATGAGTTGGGTTGGATCATAATCCAATTTGATTCGAATTAACCTACTTAATTAAATAAGTTATAATTTGATCTAACCTGAATTGGTATAATTTGCTCAAATCAATTCAAATGGATCCAAATGGACCTAAGTCAATCCGACATATTTAATTAATATTAATAATTTTACTATATTTCAAATAATTAAAATAATAATATTATAAAAAATTAATTATAATACAAAATGCTTAATTTATAAATAATAATTTTAAAAATAACTAAAAAATATTGTAAAATAAAATATTAAAATAATTTTAATTGGTTTAGTTAATAAATGGGTTAACTCAGTCCGATTCGATCTAGTTATTATTCGATAAATGAATGAGTTAATTAAATCATAAACGGGTTACGCATGTTGACCTGATTATGACTCAAAAAATTCGAATAATAATAGAGTCAGTCCGATTATGATCCGAACACGATTATAATAAATCTGAATCTACTTAATTCGGGTTGGATTAACCGGCCAGTTCATATATTACAAAGTCTACATTTTACCCTGTTGATCATCAAATTTTCTTCGACGCGGGCCGATCTATGTTTCAAGTTCCTCTGGGCCAATATCTGACCTGGACCTAAAATTTTCATGCAGGGCCTCAAATTAGGTCTCAGGCTCGCCATAATTGGTGGCATGCTCTATTAAATCCTGACTCCATATATGAGATATTTAGTCTCCAGTTTTTTACTGTATTATATGTTCCTTGTTATCCACAATATTTAGGGACAATCACATCAAAACTTTTAAAATAATACAAAAAAAAAAAAATGCTTTATTTATGATGCGTTAGAAATGAGTTGTAAACTCTAACGGTAGGTCTGCTGCCTAAACTAAAACCAGACTTGCTAAATCACCAAATCTACCTTTGCAACCTACAGTAAGGAACCGAGCTTTCGTACTTCAGTAACAAGTCTCTACAACTAACAAGAACTTAGATTACCTCTCTACTATGGCTGTCAACGGACTCAGATGGCTTGAAAGCATGGTCCGACTTGGTCCAAAATTTTGGGGTTTGAAGTGAACCCAGGATTTTCAGGCTTCAGGTTCGCCTCAAATCCAAAAATTTAAGAAAAATAAATAGGCTTAAACTGAAGTCTGAAGCCGATCTGAAAAATCTAGTACATAATTTCGAGTTGGATCATATTCAAATTTGAAGATTGAGTTTCGGGTTCAAACTCAAATAGCTTTCAACCTATTGTGCTAACCCAACGGCACCATTTTGTCATTGCTTTCTGAACTATCATATTTCGGAAATGCTCTTTTATAAAGTGGGTTCTCGAGGGTTACGACCAATTTTCCCTCCACCTCCTATTCTACCTTCACCCTTAACGGACTTGTTGGAGAATCCGAGTTTAAGTTGTTCTGACTCAAAGGGTTAGACTCTCCACACTTTACAAATAGACGATATTTGGAAGTATAAAGTTCTTTTCTTACGCTTCATAATTTCCACCCACAAGCAAAATTTTTCTCTTCCTTTCATTGTCTTTATTCTCGTCTTCTAATTTTTTTTCTATGGCTGGCCCATATGTTTGATTTAGACATTATAGCTTTCTCTCTCAAGTTTGTTGGGACGAATAATTTAAGGTGCTAGTGCTACAGACTTTAGACTAGTTGGAGAGAAATGCATAGCTCAGCTAGAACTAGAACAAGAACCAAACCAGATACAATAATTTACATTTTAAGTCCATGAAATTACTTGATTATTACAGTGTTTGTAAAAAAAAAAAAAAATTATATTATGGAGCTTAAGCATGCTCAGTCTTTAATTATTTTTCGAAAACATATTTTTAATCCTTCTCTCATTCTAATAGATTACTTGTGTTATAATATAAGGTGTAATGGATTACTTCCATATTAGATATTTGATAGATAAAATTTAATATAAATAATGAAAATGACCCATATCATATGAGTTTAAGTTTTTAGAATGATTTGATATTCAACTCAGTATATTAATCTGGTTTAACAGTCTTTTGACTCTCCCAAATAAGTGGTATCAAAGCTTTAAATTTGAAATTGTATGAACTCTTAAAATCGAAATTACCGTGATGATGATGCGATTGAATTGAGTCGCATGTTAGTCTATCTTAAAAAATTAAAAATGAGACAAAAAATTTGTTAGTATGAATCACAAGGGGGAACTGGTCGAGTAAAAGAGTTTTTGATTAAAAATGTTAAAATCAATATAGTCAAATCACACATGAAAATGAGAGATTGTTATAATATCATATGTGATGAATTAATTTCATATTAGATATTGAATATATAGAGTCCAATATATATAATGAAAAAAACTCATATCTCATAAACTTAAATTTTTAGGATGGTTTAGTATTCAAACAGTGAAGAATTTGTCTGCAAAAGCACCTAGCATGTATTCTTTACGCTTAAGGAGGTCCGGAAATACAAGAAATAAGAATTATATTTAATCGTGGTTGGGTAAAACTAACTAAAGGACTACTCCGTAATAATCAAAAATCTTCAGGGCTCATATGTAATTAATCCTTTTTAATCAGTCTTTTCAGATGTCATTTTCGACCTAATCTTGCGCACTGTGCAAGAATCTCCCTTTCTTTCGTGAAGCGGCTGCACTTTATGATCAGCAAAGAAGAAGACATTAACAGACAAGTTTCAGAGAGCGCTTTAATCTCTGTAATTATACTTCCTCTGAAAGATTTGCACACTTTGTTACCAAAACGCGTGAAGACTCGCCGCAAATCTTGTGGTAATGGTGGACCCTGATGCTGCTATCTTTTTGGATTTTGCATGTTCCTCCCTGCAATCTTGATATTTGCATCTCATCACCTGCAATCTTCACAAAAAAATATTTTTTTCTTAAATTTACAATAATGCTGATGATTTTTTATTTAAATTTTTTAAAAAATTTTCCTGCAACTTAGTAGGAATTTTAATCATGAGAACCCCCTCCAATTAAACTACACCATTTATCATTATAATCTTATTACTCAAGGAATAAAATGATACTTTGTATCATTACAAAATTTTAAAAAAAGTGAGAATTCATCTCCTACCATTACAGTTTAATTGTGACAGAAAGATGTTGTAAACTGCTGCAATTGATCTACAACTACACCATTTAATATATCTAAAAACATATAAATTCCCAAGGTTTCTTGCCGACAAGAGATTCTTATTGTTCTCACAATAAAAAGATAGATTGGGCATCATCACTTCGGATTTGAATCTCAAAAGCACCAAGAAAAACAAGCACTAGATTTGAAGCTTCTTTTTCCAATTTTTTTTTTCAATATGAAGCATCATAATAAGCATCTAATTGGGTTCATCCCCTCTCTATGCAAACAAGTTCCAATCAACAGACAAGGTGCCTGTTTTCCCTTTTGGAAAAGGCCATAGGTTGATCACTGGTCATTGTCAACTTTAAGCAAAGATTTAATTGTTTATTAACTTGTTATATCTAATGTGTCACAAATGGTTTGTTTATAACTATATCAACGTTTGCATGATTTTTTTTTTATAATTAGAGATTTTTGCATGGATACTCCTGTAAACTTTTGAAATTGCATAATTATCCAACTTCAGTGGTTAATTCGAGAAGAGATACAAAATTTTTGAAATTTGAGGGGTAAAAAGCAATTGCAATTTTTATAGAAATACACGTATAATTTCTGAAGTTTCTAGAGCTATCCAAGCAAAAAGTCCCTTATATAATTATTTACGGTAGTTTTCATGCATAAGAGAAGGAATGTATGTGTATCTTTCTCATTACTCCACTACTACTACTGTAGCATTTTCAGTTAGACAGTGTTTGGATCAAGAAAACTTGTTTTAAATAGGTTTCCAACTTCTGATTTTTTAATATAAAAAAAAAATATAACCATTAAGGTAATGCTTGATGTGTACGCAGACAGTCTAAAATTAATTTTTGAAGATCGAAAGGATTAACTAATGTGTATGAGAATATGATTTATTTTATTCTACGAAAAAAATAGAATAACTTCAATTTAGAATAACCTCTCTTAATCTAATGTTTTAAGTGTTAACCCTCACCTGATCCTCCTTAACACCAGAGATTACATCGTACCGAATGCTCCTAATAGAAAAACAGATTTCATTCATGATTGTTCATCAAAGCAACCTCTTCTCTGAGCAAGACCAAGCTCCTTAGTCATACCATTGCGAACTAGGGTTTCTGTTAGTTACACCACATGGCAAATCAAAGAGCAGAGAAAAGAAAGAAAAAAGACTCGAGGAGCTTACCTGACTCGATCTCGGTCTTGCAGTGTTATTCATCGAATTCCTCGTCAGCCCGTTCGGCTTGTGATATCGCATGATGGTTACAATTAGCTTAAGTGAGTGTCGATTTCTAATAGAATTTTAATAATATGCATTTGCCAAATTGTTGTAGTTGTGTTTGAATCCAAATAGTTAGATAATGAGTTTTCAATCTACATAGACCGTTCAGACATGCAGAGGGAGGTATAAACGATTTTATAATAAAAGTTATCAAATTTATATTTAATATTATATAATTAAAATATTAATTATTAAAATAATTGTTTATGTACGTAGACGAATTTGATAATAAAATAATAATTAGGTCGTCGAATTAGACATGTAGGCGTTGTCTAGGCAAATATTTAGAGAATTAATTTTTGTCAGATATTTAGGTGGCCGATTTATAAAAATTTAAGACAAGTTTGTATGAACGAAGAGAGTAAGACAGATGATCAATGTATGTAAACTACCTGATCCTCGTTGATTCTATTTTACCCTAGTTTGACTTATCCTAATTCAAAATGATCATACTATTTTTTTTTATAATTTAAATTTAAATTTAATTTTAATTTTAATTTCGAATCAAATAATGCGAGATGGTGTTGCTTTAGATAAAATAAGGAGTAAAAAATCTATGGTGGGGCAGATGGGCTGATTTGAAAGCAAAAGGAGCAAATAAAATATACCTACATGAACATGCACAGCCCACACACTTGGATGTCCCTGTTTAGCTAGGAATAGCACACAATTAATATTTTATATGACTAATTGTTGAAGCAAACGGGTCAATGCTAACCCCATCGTATTCCCCCGCCGCACCCCCCACTACAGACACATAAGCTTCCATAGCTCTTCCTTTCCATCAGGAAAAGCCACATTTGCCTTCACAAATGGCCTTCAAAGCCAATACTTTGGGGCTTTTTCGAACATAAAAAAATGTCAATATATGCTCACATGGGCATTAAATAAGGACCCGCGAACTAAAACCAATTAGTTGCATTTTAAATGAAAATGATTAGATGAAGATTGGGTCGCTAAGCTCGATGAGAAGAATAGAGTTTGCTCATGTTTGAAGAAACCATTTGGTTTCTGTTGTATTAGTAGTAAGGAGCTCTTAGGCATTTTATTGTTCATCCCCAACCATTCACTATTAATAAATTAGATATTATTTAAATAGTATTGAATTGTCATTCATTACACTATTTAAATAGTATTGAATTGTCATTCATTACACTATTTGTCAGTCTACTATTTTCCAATGTAATTATATTCTAATTTTGGTCAATTTTTTTATGAAATTAATTATTTTTTTGAATTCAGAAAAATGGATAAGAGAGTCTCTAATCACTACGACATTATTAGATATTCTTAACATTGTATGAGCGAGAGTCCAAAAAATGTCAAAAATACCTAATGGTGAAATTTGAAAGTCTAGATTTTTTTTTTCTTGCAATCGACTAGCTTGATCTCTCACTTGCAGTGCCTCTTCTTCTTTTTCCTTACGAGGATCTTGAGCTCTACTCCTCTTCACTTATGATATACCCTAGATCTCTCCCCTTTTCTTTTTCCTTCCTTCAAATGCTTTTTTTATATATATATATAATTTCTCCTTTTCTTCTTCTTCTTCTTCTCTTAGTGATGGACTTCTCAATTCCTTTCTCTCTCTTAAGGATTATCTCCATTTTTAAATATATGTGCTTGAAAATCTTTATTTTTATAGATCCCAAAGCTAGTTACAAGATTTTGACATTAATGATTGATTTTTCTTTATTTTTTTAAGTTAATAAGTTTTTTCAATTTTCATTGTCTCTAATTATTACTTAGAGAAGATTCAAATTTACTTAAAACTCTTTTTTGAGAAGTAATGGATCCTTTGAACATAAGAGAAAATGGGAGAAAACAAAGATAATAGAGGAGGATAGGGATTAGCATGGTGAGAACATAGGCGAACACAAGAAGAACACATGTAGGATATAGAGTGAACATAGGAGAACATAGAAAGGACACATAAAAATATTAGGAGAATATGGACGAAAATGAGTTGGACACAGCAAAAACACAAGTAAGATATGAGGTAGACATGAATAAACACGGGTAGGACATTGCAAAAAAAAGGGAGAATATGGGAGAACATCGATCGAACACGATGAGAACATAGGCAAATATGGGAAGAACACAAGTAGGATAATGGGGTGAGCATGGAAGAACACAAATAGGACACAAGAGAATACAGGAGAACATTGGTCAGATACAGTGAGAACATGGGCAAATATAAGAGAATATGAGTAAAATATGAATTGGATATGGGAGAACCTGGAAAGGGCTAGGAGTGTAAATGAGTTGAGTTGACCCTAGCTCGAGCTCAACTTGGCCCAAAAAAAGTAGCTCAAGCTTAAATTGAGCTCAGGAAATTTAACTTGAGCTCGACTCACATCTAAATTTCAAAAATTTAATTTTAAAAATTATTTTTAATTAATTTATATTAGAATAATTTTTGAAAACTATTAAAAATTATAAAAAAAATATTAATCACAACGTCACAAATTACAATTCACAAATTCACAATAAAAATATTAAATTAAAAATTTTTATAGGTAATACTAAAAATATATATAATCTAAAAAATATGAATATTGAAGAAATCATACTGACAGAATAATATCTAAATATAGAAAAGTATATCAACTACATCATAATAAATAATTAAATATATGTCATATGTCATATATTATAGGATATATTTTTAAAATTATAATTTTATATATTAAAAAAATAAATGAGTTCTTGAGCTGAAATCGAGCAAGTTAAGCCCAACTCAAGCTTGACTTATTTGGCATAAGCTAAGTTTTCAAGCTTGAGCTCGGCCGAGCTAAATTCGAGTCAAGCTCGTGAGTTGTGAGTTAAATTGGCACTCCTAGATAGGACAAAGTTTGGACACACGAGACACGAGAGAATATGGATTGGATATGGTGAGAACACAAGTAAATATAGGGGGAATACTAGTAGGATATGTGATAGACATGGAAAAATATGAGGAGGATATGAGTAAGTGATGAGAGAACATGGAGAAAATACAGGAGAACGTGGGTCTAACATGGTGAGAATATGATGAATACAGAGAGAATATGTGTAGGATATGGGGTAGACATAGGAGAATTCGGAAAAATATGGGTTGGATATGGTGAGAACATAGACAAACATAGGGTGAGCACGGGTAAGATATAGGAAGAACATAGAAAAACATGGGTCGGACTAAATGAGGTTGATGTAATTTGACATCTAAAATTATATTATACAACACATAGCCCATGGTATTGGTTTCATATAATTTATCACTATGATTATGCATGAAACAACTATCCTTTATTTGAAAGTCCAAAAAGGCTTAAAAGTGATATAGATGAATATTTACAACTATCGATAAAAAATTAAACAAATTACAGGAACTAAGCATACCAACATATAATGTAAGTAGAAAAAATGTTGTGTATGAATATGACACTGATGTCAACTATCAATGATTTTTCTATATATGCATATCTATCTAAGCATACAACAAAAGGTTAGAAGGCTTGTTTTGTCTATGAGAAGAACATGTGATCTCGTTGGCTAAAGTATGGTATAAAATTTTGTTATATGAGTCATCATTAATTTTTGCCTTGTCATAAGTTTCAACTAGAGAAGGCGTCATTTAATTAAATATGTGAGCATGATCTTCCTCTATTTCACCTTTCTAAGGAGGATATATGAAATAAAGTTATTAACATACTAAATAAGATGAAAACAAATGTAAGGTTACTATCATCCAAAAGAAAGAGAAGGACCATAAGGAATATAAATGGCATGTTAAAGCTTAGGAGAAACTAGAAAAAGAAAAGTACATTTTTTGACTTACCATATTAGAGCACATTGCTTATTCACCATAATCCCAATATCATACACATCAAGAAAAAATTCTTTGATAATTTGTTATGGATGTTATTGTGCACTCCAAAGTCAAAAGAGAATATGAATGCATGACTAGATCTTAAGGACATTGGGTTAAGTAAAGTACTCTATCCACAAGAGAGAGATAACAAAACATACTTATCTCTTGCTCTATTTATCATAAGCAAATAGGAAAAAAAAATGTACTTTTTAGTGTCTTGAAAAATGTGAAAGTGCTACATGATTATGCATATAATATTTCTAGATGCGTGATTTGAAAGATTAGATGATATTAGGTTTTAAGAATTACGACTATCATATACTGATATAACAGTTGCTTCTAATTGCAATGAGAGTTTGTGCAAAATCCTTTGGATCAGGATTAGCATGTGATTATAGAGATGATTCCAGGAGAGTATGTGGACACATTTCATAATGAATCAATTGATGACAATGATGAAAACTCTACGACAAAATCATCCAATATCCAACAACTAGAGGAATGTGATATCGATTGTGCAAGATTTGATGTCGAAGGTCTAACCATAGATGTGCCTTTTGTTGAATCATCATAACAATATGCAGAATACAATGAAGATTATGAATTCATAAGTGACTAATATGAAACGGAAGAAGAGGACATTTCTTTTGCGGATAGCGATAACATCGATATGAAAGAGGATGATTTCATGTGAGGAAAAAAATGAGCCTTAATGTGATTATCCAACACTACAAAAATTGAAGGTATTCCAAGTGCTAATTAATTGAAGCTAATAATGCGCCCGTATTGAGTGATCATTCATGGCGCTAATCACTTAGCACCGCTAATGATAGGCTCATTCGCGATGCTAAATTATTAGCACCGTGACTGACTCTCATTAGGGGTGCTAGATGATTAGCACCACTAATGAGCCTATCATTAGCAGTGCTAAATTATTAGTGTCGCTAATATGCCTACCATTAATGGTGCTTAGTAGTGGTGCTAAATTATTAGCAGCGCTAATGATGTGCATTAGAGCACTAATCATCTAGCACCGCTAATTAGCCTATAAACCCCTCTCCCAACTTGAGCTTCTTTTCCCACCCTGATCCTATATTTTCTTGTGTCCCTCGCAAATGGTCGATCCGACCATCGACCACCATTGCTTTCTGCTCATCTATCACCACCCCCACCCCACCCCCCCCCCACCCCCCCCCCTCTCCTCTCCTCCTCGGCGTGGTTGCTCCTTATCAACCGACTTCTTGTTTACGAGCTCACTACCATCGAAGATCCTGTCCCTGGCCCACCGGAGAAGATCCTACTTCTCACTGATGACTACTCCAGCTCCTCACCACCTCGCTGACAACTACTCTAGCTCATCATCGTGGGAGCATTGCCTCACACTCTCCTCCAGCAGTTCACAAGGTATTAGGTCAATTCCCAACCTCTTGCTTCTCTATTTTGTGAATTTTGTTAATTGATCAATGATGGGGATGGAAAGCAATTGAATATATAGATGATTTTGATAATGAATCCAATGGTTATTCATTGTACTTTTTCACTATTATGATGATTTCTAAGAATACTAAGGACCTCTAGTAAATGGTTTTTTTTGTTAATTTTTGAAGTTGTAAGTATGAAGAAAGTGATATTATATGACATGACAAATGTCTATTGCGATGGAAAATCATATCATTGACCTATGTTATGGAAGTATTTTTTGAGAAATTGACCTTTGTGATTAGTGCTTTATGTTAGAATGATTACTTGCATTCAGTGATATATTTTTAAGGTGTTACAAGATGGGAAGAAATCAGCAAAAAGAGCATCAAGAGGAAGAGAAAAAAATGCCATATCAACTCAATCGAGTTCAACTATAAGAAAACTAGATTTTTCCTTAAAACAGACTCTAAAAGAGTAGTAGAATTTGATGAATAGAATTAATTTTTACATGGCTATCCACCATTACTTGTATAGACTTTAAAACAAATCCTATTTAGAGTAGGATTACTCTAAATAAAAGAACTCTAATTAGGAAGGCTCTAATGTAGGAAATTCTTTCAAATTAGGAGTCCTTACCAAAATAGAAATTCCTTTTAGAAAAGAAAATTAGCCAAGTAGAAACCCTAATGAAACTAGAGCTCATACCAGACTTCATACTTGAAATAATGACTAAAGTATTGATTAATATAAGATCTTAATTTCTAGTGGATCCTTCTATGACATGTTACATCCAAAATTCAATATAGTTCCTTATTGCAACTAATATTTGTTCATCATCCTTGTTAGAAGATTTTGGTGTTCATAAAGTCTCTCTCTCTCCCTACTCTGACTTAGGTTGGACACTTCCTCTTTATTTTTGTAGGTTGATGTAGTGGTATTTGTTAAAAGAAAAGTGGGCAAGTTGGGGTGAAAAGTTGATCCTTTATTTAGGTCCAATGATTGCCAATTATTTGAGCTTGAGTCATATTGTTTGGTGTGAAGTTCTTTTACATATATACCCTTGCAAAATCAGAAAAATTTAGATACATCCACAAGCTTGATATTTGCGATGGTACGATTGATACCCCATGGAACAACTTCTATTACAAAGTTAACTTGACGTTTAGTGATATGCAGGAGATTAAATTGTAAAAATTATAGAAAATCCAACTTAAGTAATTGAAATAATGAAATTTACCATGATCGTTATATTTATATCTTTTATTTTAATATTTAATTACTTAAATAGAGGATGATATTGTTATATATGTAGAGCATTAGATTGATAATTATACTAATTTCTAAGATATGAACAAGAGTTGGATCAAGATAAAAAATTGATTAAATACTAAATGCGTTAATGGAATAAATGTATTTTTGGACTATATCTATAGGAACAAAAGATCATATAAAAAAAATACAGTTTCCATGTAGAGATTGTATGAATATGCATAATCAGACAAGACATGAGATATATCAATATATAATTATAAGAGAATAAAATGTGTATTATAGTAATTGAACATTTTATGGTGAAGAGCTATGGTATTTAAATAGGTCAAATCCACCAGAGCAAGTGGTTAATGAGACAATAGTGACATTGAGAGAGATGATATTGACGGATTGATTCGCAATGCCTCTTGCAACTCTATTTGAGGTTATTTTTGCTACAATCAAATTTAATTGATTAAAATTGAGACTTGTATGTTATTAAATTATGACTCAAATATGGATCTCAATCATACTTAAATCATATTTGACTTTGATCAAAAATTGAGTTTAATTTAGACTTAAATCATTAGAAAATTCGGGCTCAAATTAGGCTTAATTCAAATGGGTTGAGTGGATTGGATACTTGGACCCAAAATTGGGCCCGAAATTCATTTAAAAATCTGGACCAAAATGATAAAATGTAAGATTTATGCAAATAGGCCCCTCCACTGAATAAAACTTTATAAATAGGTCCTTAGCCAGAATTTTTTACAAATAGGTCCATAGAATAAGAATTTTATGAAAAAGTCTAATAAAATTCTAAAATTACAAATCAGTCCCGTAAAATTTAGGGTTTGTAAATAAACCCCTCAAAGGATCAATAATTATGATTTGTTCCCTATGAAATCTAGTGTTTTGTGAATAAACCCTCCAAAATTCTTTATTTATAAATAAGTCCTTATAATTTTAACTTTTTATAAATAAGTTTCTCAATAATTTTTATTTGTGAATAAGTTCAAATTTTATTCAAAAAAGAACTTGAAAATGTTAAAACTTTATAAATAAGTCTTTTTTTACAAAAAATACCCTCTAAAAATTATAAAATTATAATTTAATCTTGAAAAAAATGGTGAATAACCCCTTTATAATTTTAATATTTGGGCTAAGTACAAACTTTTAAATTTTGTCATCCACAACAAACACATTTATCCATATATCTTTACAAGTTCATCCAAATTATGGATAAGCATATCTATATCCATCTACATTCACATCCATTATTCAAAATTTAAACAAAAAAAAATTCATTTCCAGGTCAACTCTATCTCTTCAAGCCCTATAAAAATTTGTAAAATCCCCAAATTAGAGAACAGAAAGAGATCAAAGATCAAATCAAAGAAGAGGGGGATTAGGATCCATAAACTGATAAAACACAAACCATAGAATAGAGGAGAAGAAATCGAAAGAAGTCAAATTGGTAAGGTTTCGAAACTTTATCTTCTTCTTTTTCTTTTTTCTCTATGTGTGTCCTCATTCCCCTCTTGCTTCCTTCTCCCATTTAGCACCAATAGCTGGAGATCCTTCCTCCAATGCCCTCTTCTCCTTGCAAAATTGGCATGACCACGCTTGATCCACTTGCCTCGCCCTCATCCCTCTCCTCATGCTGATTACCACTAGCTACAACTCACTCGATCCGAGCCCAATCTTGCACTGCCTCCTTCATTGTTAAGGACGATCGAGGACCACCACCCCATTGCCAAGATGCCCATCGGTTGAGCTACCTATGCTCGTGCCTCCAACCCTAGCAGCCTCCAACTCCTGAACCAACGAACATATCCCAATGCTGTCACTAGTAGCCATCCTCCACCCATCCCATAGCCACACTGACCTCCATTTTGGCCTTAGCTTCACCGAACACCCTTGCCACCATTTGCTTGGAAGTCATCATGAGTTGAAGCTGATCAGGGACCGAATTGGGCCAGATATGGCAGGATCCGACCATTATACGTGGAACTCTGCCTCGCCAAAAAAAGCCACCACTGGCTTCATTGCCCTCCTCCACAAGTCAACTTTGCTTCACTGCCAAGCTGCTTGAGCTATTTTTTGGATTGTCACTGATTGGGGCAGAATTTGGCCATGAAAGGAGGGGCAAACATGCCCCTCCATCTCGCCGCCAAAGGAGAGAGGCCGGATCTAGCCGAGAAGGTGACTGGGCCTACTCGGGCCTACTGAAGGCTTGAAAAAAGTGGGGAGGGGGAGGAGGTTGAACAAGGAGTGTGTTTTGTTAAAGAGAAAACATCAAAAAAAAAACTTGTTGAGTAGCAAAAAAGAAATTTGGCCAAAAATAGAAGAACAAGTTTTGGTTTTGAAGGAGAAGAAGAAGAAAAGGGAAAAAAAGAAAAAAATAGTTATTATGATAAAAAAAAGAGAAAAATTTGGTATAAATAATAATAATAAAAAGGAGCTTTCAACATCATGGCTATCCATAATCATTGGCGTGACGACAAACTCTTGTTGTGGCCACTCGCAGCACTCGATGATAAAGATGGCGAATCCATGACCATGTTATCGTCATCTGTGGCCCCTCGAAGATGGCAATGAAGACGGCGAACCCATGACCTTGCTGAGGCCACCTGTGGCCCCTCAAAAATGGTGGATCTCCATCACGACAAGCCAGCATTTGGGCTCACATTTAACCAACCTTTGGGTTCGTATCCAAGTTAGTTCTTAGACTCACACTCAGCCAGCCTTTTGGACTCGTACTCAGTCAACCTTCGAGCTCTCACCCAAAATAGCCTTCGAGCTTGCATCCAAGCTAGTCGTCGGGCTCATACTAAGCTAACTTTCATGCACACACTAAGCCAGCCTTTTGGCTCGCATTCAACTAGCCTTCGGGCTCACACTTAGCCAACCTTTGAGCTCATACTCATCCAGCCTCTAGACTCGCACTCAGCTGGTCTTCGGGTTAGCATCCTAGGCCAACCTTCAGGCTCGCACTAAGCCAACTGTCGAGATAGCACTCAGCTAGCTTTGTGCTTATACTTAGATAGATTTTGGGTTCATACTCAGCTAACCTTTGAACTCGCATCTAAGCTAATCTTCAGACTTCTATCTAGTTAGCCCTCGGGCTCACACTAAGCCAGCTTTGAGCTCACAAACTAAGCCAACCTTTGGGTTTGCACATTTGAAGTTGGGCTATAGGTCAGTCTAAAATCATCATAAATAACTAAGGATCCTCAAACCAAATTAATTAATGTGGAGTAACTCAATTACAACAAATGGAAAAATGCCAAGTTGGCTCAAATAGACTTAAATTGGTTAAACAAATTAATTAAAACCTAAATTGAATTAGACTCTAGAAAATCCAAGTTGAATTAATCTAAACCAAATCAACTCAAACTTGAGTTGGGTCAATTCAAAATTAAATCCAATTTGGATTAAACTAAGCTCAAATAAAATCTTAATTGTATTAAATTAAGTCCAAACTAGAAGAGCTAAGCTCAAAGTCAAACCAGAATCAAGCCAAACTGGCTTTGAACTGAAACCAAGTTGAACTAAGTTGACTTGAACTTGAGCCAAGGTCTAACATAAGGTTAAAATTGATTTAAGCCAAATGAAATCAAACTTAGACCCAAACTAAATAGGATTAAATTGAGTCCCATTGGGTGTGTGAAATTTTTGACAATGCTCCAAGGCTATGAACAAATTGGTGATATTACCATCCTGACTTGAATCAGAATTAGTTTGAATAGAACTAAATAAGATTGATCTAAGCCTCGCTGGGTGTGTTAAGAAGCCTTCAACAACACTTCGAAGTTAGTTAACCCCAAAAGCTGTTGACGACACATCTACCAAGCTTCACCAACCCAAAAGCATTGACAATGCTTTAAATCAAACTGAATTAAGATAGACTAGAACTTACTTAGTTAATCAACTGTAACACCTTGCTCAAAAGAAGTTAATTACTAATACACTTTAAGTTGTCAGCCATACTTTAAAGCTATACCCAATTTTATAAGCCATTGGTGACATTATCAAACCAAAGAAGTTAATTGCCAACATACTCAAAGTGGTTGGCCACACCTTGAAGCTAGTCAACCCTAGAAGACATTGAATACACATCTTCAAACCTATACACAACCCCCTAAGCCGTTGGTGATGTTGCCAAATCAAAGAAGTCGAATACTAATGTGTTCAAAGCTGTTGGTCATACTTTAAAGCCAGTCAACCCCAAAAATTGTCGATGGCACATCTTCTAAGCTAAGCCAACCCAAAAGCATTGGCAAGATTTCAAATCAAACTGAATTAAGGTAGGCTTGAACTTGGTTATCAGTCAATCGTAACTTATTTAAAAGAAGTTAATCACCAATACGCTCTAAGTTATTGGCCATACTTCGAAACTATACCCAATTTTATAAGCCATTTATGACACTGTTAAACCAAAGAAGTTAATCGGCAACATGTTCAAAGCTATCGGCTACACTTCAAAGCTATATCCAACCCCCTAAGCCATTCATAATGCTACCAAATCAATGAAGTCAACCAATAATATGCTTAAACCGACAATCATACTTCAAGCTAACCAACCCTAGAAGTAGTTGACAATGCTCTATTCAAGCTAATCAACTCCAGAAGTAGTCGACCACACGTCTCTCCAAGCTAGCCACAAAAGCAGTCGATGACATGCTCTTCAATCTAATCAACCCCAGAAGCCATTGACGATGCATCTTCAAGCTATACCCAACCTTATAAGTTGTTGGTGACATTACCCAAAGTCAAGGAAGTGATTGCCTATGCTTTGTCGGCTATGAAAGTACTTCAAAAATCAATAAAATTATCGACTACACTTTATTAGTTATGAAAATACTTCAAAAACCAAAAAAGTTATTGCCTATGCCTTATTTACTATGGAAAACTTCAAGGTCAAGGGAGTCCTTATTGGCTAATGGAAATACTCCAATGCAAATAAGGTTCTCACTAACATCTTATTGGCTAACAGAAACACTTCAAATCATGAAGTTATTGCCTATGCCTTATTGGATATTGGAAATACTTCGAATTTCTCTTTTTCTCTTTCATGTCCCATTGCATGATGCCATCAACACCTACTAGAGACCGAGTTGATTTGGGTTAGACACTATGTGGAGTGCAGGGGAGCAGGATAGCAGTATACATCAAAGCTTCTTCTCCATTTTTTCTTTTTTTTTAATTTTTTTTTCATATTTTCTATGTTGAAATTTGTTGTAAAATGAGGGCATACTCTTGCTAAAGCCATATACCATCTTTCTTAATCAATCAAATAAAGTTTTCTTCTTTTTTTGTGTCTTTATTTTATTAACTAGGTTTTTCATTTTAGAAAGTTTCTGATAATTATCATGGTAATTAACAATAAGAGTTTGTTCTTATTGGAAGTTATATTCTCTCAACACTTGATAGCGCACTTTAAATTAGAAAGAATTTTGATTTGAGATTCGAGGTTGCTTCTTGAGGTCTCTACTATCTCAAATAGTTAATTTTGATCCCACAAATTTTGGTACACATGGTAGGACTTGACTTCTTCACTAAATAGAGAAACCTAGTTAAAATGGGCACATATCAGAAGAAGAAAAATAAAAAGTTGATGATTGATTAAGAGAAAGAAAAATGATATCATTAAGTGACCCTCTTGCCCTAATCCACACCAACGTCCTTGGTGAAAGGTTTATGACACACTTTGTCAACCAATTATCACTATGAGGATAAAGTTGCAATTAACGATCATCGCGGGCAACTGGAGTCTATATGAGCATAGATCAACTCTTCGCCTTCCACCCAATGGGCAAAGACCAAGTCCATCTAGGGAGTAGAGATCTCCAGTCTAGGGGTAAAGACTTTTCATCTAGGGAGCAAGGGCCAAACCCATTTAAAGAGGCTAAGTTCAAATGCCATTATACCAATTTTTGATTATAAAATAACAACCATCGTAGGGGCAAACGGAGTTCATATCAGCCATCAGTCTATATTCAACTCTATCTAATTCATGTATGGTGCTTCTACTTTTACTAAGAACATCATTGCTCCTAGCATTGCTAATACTACCATTGATCTAGTTAGTACTCCACTTATCCAATACGAATCAACCTCTTACATCCCACCTTGTGGGTAAAGATCAAGTCCACCTAGGGAGTAAAAGATCAAGTCTACCCATGGGCAAAAGATCAAGCCATTTTTATAGGCAAAGATCAAGCCAACCTAGAGGGCAAAAGATCAAGTCCACCCTGGGAACAAAAGACCAAGTCCACCAAGTGGAAAAAGATTGAGTTTGCCCCAGCAACAAAGGTCAAATTTTATTATGTTGAATCTTGATGATGAAACAAAGGTTTCATTAGCACAAATCAAAACATCAGTCTTTCAAAGGCTAAGCAATAGGCAAAAGACAATTTTAATTGCCTACAACTTATGAGAGGAAGGATTAATGGGACACTCGGTCAATTTTGAGATGTAGAATCGAGCCTAAAGCTAGATTCTACAATCCTCACCTCCAATGTTACAAGAGCTAAGGAAGAACAATGGAAGAACATGTGTTCAACCTTTAGCTAATAAAGGGGCAATACCATCTTCTAACTTCGGTCTGATTAATGGACAATCAACTAAATCTGAAAATAAGGAGACTCACGCTAAGTTAGCAATATGGAATAGTTGAATGGTTGAATGAGCTTCAGAATCACGAAATAAAAAAATATATCTAGTCTATGATGGAATCACTAGTCACATCAAAATTAACTAGTCAAGTATGCATTCCATACTTCTTGAGGCAAAATATAAAACAAAGAAAATCTACTAAAAAATAATAAAAAAAAAAAATTCTTCAGTATTCAAGTGAAATATCTTCTATCTTAGAGACAAGGTTTTTGAAAATGAAAGGATGATGAAGTCAAGGATGATCAATGATGTAATATGGTGGAGTTGAAATTCCAAGATCTCCCCCACCTACCGATATCCTAAGTTAACTTTAGAACTACAAGTTTAAAAATATGGTGACTAATCTATAAGTAACTAAAATTTTGTTAGAAAATTACTTCAAAGATGAAAGTACTAAAATCAAAAGATAACCTCTCAGAAATCTCCTCTTAGAAGCAAAAGATTAACCCTCTTTAGAAAAAAAAAAGAGAAAAATCGAAAATAAAACCCTAAATGGACAAATCTCATATGGAAGACCAATCTAAGAGAACTAGACTCAAAGAGTAAGTACAAGTTGGTATCTGTAAGCCTGCAAACCTTGGATCCTCAAAAGAGAAATGAGATTGTTAAAAAAAAGGAAAAAAATAAAAAAAATAGAAAATAAAAAGGGGGGAGAAATTGGATTGCATGCCAAAATTAGGACTAATCAAGCCTCACCTTCATGTCTTATCGACTAAGAAAGACCACCCAAACAGTAAGTATCGGTTGGCATCTGTGGGTGTGTAGACATTGAAAATTAAGGTTAAGAGACATCTGAGATCAAAGCTAAAGTCAAAGAAGAAACTAACCAATAGGAACATGGTAAAAGTAATGAAGTTGATAGAAAATTAAGTTTTTGAAGAAAATATTGCATTAGGAAAAATGTATAAGGGGAGGTTGATTGGTGACCTATCATCTTTTTGAGACCAAAATTATCCTCAAACTTCAACAAACCTAAGCAAGTAAGAAGCCTGAATTGAAGATGGAAGAATATATCACCTATTTACTAAAATATTTTTAAAATAATCAATTTATAGAAAAGTTTCTTTTAAAAAAATACAAACACATATGCTTTGCATCATTTGCTTCTTCCAGCATCATAATCAAATTAAAAAAAAAAAAAGATAACCTCACTTCATAAGGTTACTTCTTTCATATCTCATACGCTAATTTGGCATCTAGAAGATGAATTGTTAACTTGAAGTACTATAATTTGACAAGCATTGATCAAAGTGTCTGCTCAATGAGTTAGCTAACTGCTACAACATGTTCTACTCCAGCATATTAATATGGCATTATAGGAGATAAGTTTCATAAAAATAGCAACTTCTTACTTTATTCTTTCTCTACTAAGATGTGGTATGAATGACAAGGTGAAGAAGCTTTAAGATGACACTCATGATTGCCCTCCAATCAATCAAAGTTAAATTAGTTAGATCAACTGGTCAAGCCATCAACCACTACCTGAAAGTAACCAAAAATGGGGGCATCTCTCCTCAAGACCTTTGATTCTATGATCACTCTAATATCGGTTTGGATCTCTTCTCCCAACTACTGTCAAGTAGCAATCTTTACATTGTAGATAGAAGGGCTCTAATCCACTTGTAAAGGAAAAGTGGAACTCCTTTTGACCAAAATAGAATTTTTTTTTTTCCTCAAAAATAAACATCGCATTCCTTTGCTGGTCTATGCAGAGATGAAAAATGAGAAATGCTCACATCTAAAGCACATGACCACATGCAACAACTTTCTTCTAAAAATACATGATGTTAGGGGGCATATTGCCTGAGTATTCAACATGAAAGCTCAATCGAACATTATATCCATCCTTCCATAAAAAAGTTAGTAAAAAAGTCAAGTCCTCTCATGTTTAAAGAAAGCATATTGCTAAAGTATTTGAAGTGAACAGCCAATCCATTGGGTTAATGCCAAGTGAAATCTTTATTTCCTACTATTAAGAAGTTGTAGACAAGAAAATCAAAACTCCTTTGTCAAATACTCACCAAAAATGCATATAGCCGAGTCCTTAAAAATAACAAAAGAGGTGATCAGGGATCTTTCTTTCACCTTAAAATATTGGGGACAAGTAAAATTCTTCTCCCTAATATTTAGGGGACATCTATCGTCATGACATTCAAGAGAAACTAACATATATGATGCTTCATATTGCTTTTATAATCAATAAATCAAAATAAAAGTCATAAAATCCTTGACAAAGAATTCAAATAAGCTACTTATATAGTAGTAAAATCAAATATACTACCCTAAAGTGGCAAAACAAAGCTTATCGCCTCTAATATGGTGAAATCAAGCTCATTACCTCAAAGGTGGTAAAATCAAATTTACCTTCAAAATGGTAAAATCAAATACCTCATTTATGAGAATTACAAAGTTAAATGTGTTATCTCTAACATGGTGAAATTAAAGTAACAACTTTAAAAACTAGCCAAGTAAAGTCCATCTTACATGACAATTAAGCTGGCATTTACATAGCAAACTAAGCTCACTTTCACATGGTAAATTGAGATCCATCTTCTCTATGATATATTAAGTCCACTTCTACGTGATGAACAAAGTCCACTTATTGTGGAAAATCAAATTTACTTTCATGTGATAACCTAAGTTCACTTTTATATGATAACTTAAGCCTATTTCCACATGGTAATCAAGTTCACTTTCATGTCACAAGTAAATTCCACTTTCATGTGTTAAATTAAGTCTACTTTCACGTTATAAACTAAGTTTACTTTCATGTGGTAAATCAAGTCTATTTTATATGGTGATTAAAATCGTATCCTTATAATGAATCAAGTCCACTTTCACGTGATAAATCAAATTCATTTTTATGAAGTAAATTAAGTCCATTTTGTATGGCAAATCAAGTCCACTTCTTGTGGCAACTTAAGTCCATTTCTTATAATAGATTGAGCTCACCTCTATGCAGCAAATTAGAGTTTACTTTGCGTGACAATCCAGTTTACATCTATATGGTAAATTATGCCCACCTCTATGTCACAAATTGAAAGTCCATCTTGTGTGTTAATCAAGTTCGCATCTATATAACAAATCAAGTCCATTTCCACATGGCAAACCAAGCCCATTCTTACATGATAAATGTGGTGGTTTAGTTCAGATCTACATGGTGAATCAAATTCACTTTTACATGATAGATCAAATCTACCTTCATGTGATAAATTAAGTCCATTTTTTGTGTCAAATTGAGTTGACTTCATTGTGGAGACTCAAGTCCACTCATTGTGGCAACTCAAATCAACTCATTGTGATAGCTGAAGTCCACTTATTATGGAAACTCAAGCCTGTTCCATATAGCTAGCCAAGTCCACTCTCATGTGGTAAAATAAGTCTATTAATTATGGTAAACTAAGTCAACTCATGTGTGACAATATTAAATCTATTTTCACATGGTACAATAAGTCCATTTATATATAGCAATATTAAATCCACTTTCATGTGACAACCGAAGTTCACTTCCACGTAGTAAATTAAGTCTACTTCTATGTGGTAAATTAAGTTCACGTTTACATTACAATCTAAGTCCTCTCTCGTGTGAACATTCAAACCCATATAGTTGACTTCTGAAATTTTAATACAGGGGTGAGTACTTGAAGCTTTTTTGCACCCTCTTCTCTAATTAGAACTCGAGAAGAGACTGCGAGGCTTATATACCACTAAATTATGACTCAAATGTGAGTCTTAGTTAGACTTAAATCGCGTCTAAGTTTGATCAAAAAATGAGTTTAATTCAAACTTGAATCATTGGAAAATTTGAGCTCAAGGTAGGTTAAATCCAAATGGGCTAAGTGGGCTAGATACTTAGACCCAAAATTGGATTTGAAATTCATCTAAAAATCTGGACCAAAATGACAAAATATAAAATGTATGCAAATAGGCCCCTCGACTGAATAAATCTTTATCAATAAGTCCTTGGCTAGAATTTTCTTATAAATAAGTCCATGGAATAAAAATTTTATGAAAAATTCCAATAAAATTTTAAAATTATAAATTAGTTTGGCAAAATTTAGGGCTTACAACTAAATCCCTCAAAGGATCAATAATTATGATTTGGTCCACATGAAATCCAGGGTTTGTGAATAAACCCTCCAAAATTCTTAATTTACAAATAAATCCTTCCAAAATTCAAAATTTTTAGATAAATTTCTCTAAAAATTTTTATTTATGAATAAGCCCCTAGAATTTCAATTTTTATAAATAAGTTGCTCAAGAATTTTTATTTGCGAATAAGTCTAAATTTTATTCAAAAAAGACCCTGAAAGTTTAAAAACTTTATAAACAAGTTTTTTAAGAAAGACCCCCTAAAATTATAAAATTATAATTTAGTTTAAATTTTTTATAAAAATGTGAATATCTCTTCTATAATTTCAGTATCTAGGATAAATACAAACTTTCAAATTTTATCATCCAAAACAAACAAGTTTATCCATATCTCTTTAGAAGTTCATCCAAATTCAAGATAAGTATATCCATATCTATCTACATCCACATTCATCGTGCAAAATTCAAACAAAAAAGATTTTCAGCTTAACTTTATCTCTTCAAGCCCTATGAAAATTCATAAAACCTGCAAATCAGAGAATAGAAGGAGATCAGAGATCAAATTGAAGAAGAAAGGGGATTAGCATCCATAAACTGATAAAATGCAAACCACAGAATAGACGAGAAGGAACAGAAAGAAGTTGAATTGGTAAGGTTTCGAAACCTATCTTCTTTTTTCTTTCTCTATGTGTGTCTTCATTTCCCTCTTGCTTCCTTCTCCTATTTAGAACCTCCTCCAGTGCCCTCTACTCCCTATCGAATTGGCATGACCACACTTGATCCACTTACCTTGCCCTCATCCCTCTCTCCATGTTGATCACCACAAGCTTCAACTTGCCCGGTCCGAGCCACCGAGGACCACCACCCTATCATCGAGCCACCTAGGCCCGTGCCTCCATCCCTAGCTGCCTCTGGCACCCGAACCAAGGAATTGATCCCAATGCTTGCATTGGCAGCCGTCCTCCACCCGTCCCACCGCTGCATTGACCTCCATGCCAGTCTAAGCTTTGTTGGACGCCCTTGCTGCCATTTGCTTGGAACTCACTATGCGTTGAAGCCGATAGGGGACCGGATGTAGCTAGATCTAGCCATCAGATGTGGGACTCCACCTCGTCAAAAGAAGACACCATCGACTTCATTGACCTCCTCCCCATGTTGACCTCATTTTACTGCCAAGCCGCTCAAGCTATGTTTTGGATCACCGTCGATTAGGGCCAGATCCGGCTAGATCTGGTTGGATCTAGCCATGAAAGGAGGGGCAAACATGCCTCTATGCCTCATCACTGAAGGAGAGAGGATGGATCCTGCCAAGAAGGATACTGGGCCCGATGAAGACTTGCAAAAAGGGAAGGGGTGGAGGTTGAAGAAGGAGTGTATTTTTAAAAAAACATTAAAAAAACTTGTTGAGTAGCAAAACAAATCCAGCCAAAAATAGAAGAAGAGGTTTTGAGCTTGAAGGAGAAGAAGAAGAAAAGGAAAAATAAAAAAAATAAAAAATAGTTGTTGTGCTTAAAAAAAGAAAAATTCCATAAAAATAATAATAATAAAAGCTTTCAGCATCGTGACTACTCATGATCTTTGGCATGATAGCAACAATAATGTGGCCACCCGTGGCCCTCAGTGATAAGGACAATGAATCCATAACCTTGTTACGGCCACCTGCCGCCTCTCAAAGACGATAATGAAAATGGTGAACCCATGACCCTACTATGCCCACCCGTGGCCTCTCGAAGATGATAGATTCCCATCACCACAAGCCAGCCTTCAGGCTCCCACTTAGCCAGCCTTCGAGCTCCCATCCAAGTCAGCCTTCGGGCTCACACTCAGTTAGTCTTTGGGCTAGCACCCAAGGTAGTCTTTAGACTTGCAACTAAGCCAGCTTTCAGGCTCGCAACCAAGCTCGTCTTTGGGCTGGCAGCCAAGCCAGCCTACGGGCTAGTACCTAGCCAACCTTTAGGCTCACACTAATCAAGTCTTCAAGCTCATACTCAACCAGCCTTTGGACTCACAGCAAGCTAGTCTTCGGGATCATACTAAGCCAGCTTTCAAGCTCACACCTAGCCAGCTCTTGTACTAGCACTCAACTAGCTTTTGGGCTCACACTCAGATTATCTTCGGCCTTGCATCTTAGGCCAGCCATCAAGCTCCCACTAAGCCAGCTGTTGGACTAGCACTCAACTAGCCTTTAGACTCATACTTAGCCAGTCTTTGGGCTCGTAACTAAGCTAGTCTTCGAACTCACACCCAGTCAACCCTTGAGCTCACACTAAGCCAATTTTTGAGCTCATGAACTAAGCCAACCTTCAAGTTTGTATATTTGAAGTTGGCTATAGGTCCGTCTAAAATTATCATAAACAACCGTGAACCCTCAAATTAAATTGATTAATGTGAAGTAACTCAATCACAACAAATAAATAAATGCCAAGTTGTCTCAAATAGACTTAAATTGGTCAAACAAATGGACTAAAATCTAAATTAATTTAAACTCTAGAAAATCCAAGTTAAATTAATCTGAATCAAATCAACTCTGACTCGAGTTAGGTCATTTCAAAATCAAATCCAATCTGGATTGATTAAGCTCAAATTAAATCCTAATTGGATTAAATTAAATTCAAACTAGAAGAGCTAAGCTCAAAGTTAAACCAAAATCAAGCCAGGCTGGCTTTGAATTGAAATCAAGTTAAATTAAGTTGACTTGAACTTGAGCCAAGGTTCAACATAAGGTCAAACTTGACTCAAGCTAAATAAAATCATACTCAGATCCGAGCTAAATAGGGTCAAACTGAGTCTCATTTGGTGCATGAAATCTTCAGCAATACTCCAAGATTATAAACAAATATTACCATCCTGACTTGAACCAGAATTAGCTTGAATAGAACTAAATAAGTTCGAATTGAGTCTTGTTGGGTGTGTTGCAAAAGCCTTCAACAATATTTCAAAGTTAGTCAACCCTAAAAGTCATTGATGATGCATTTACTAAGCTAAACCAACCCAAAAATATTGGCAATGCTTAAATTAAATCAAACTAAGATAGACTTGAACTCGCTTACTCAGTTAGTCATAATGTCTTGTTCAAAAAATGTTAATCACTAATACGTTCCAAGCTATTGGCCACACTTCAAAGCTATACCTAACTTTATGAGTTGTTGATGACACTATCAAATCAAAGAAGTTAATTACTAATACGCTCCAAGTCATTAGTCACACTTTGAAGCTAGTCAACCCCAGAAGTAGTTGATGATGCATCTTCAAAGCTATACCCAACCTCCTAAGCTGTTGGTGATACTACCAAAGCAAAGACATTGAATAGCAATGTGCTCAAAGCTGTTGATCATACTTCGATGCTAGTCAACCCCAAAAGCTATTGATGACTCATCTTCCAAGCTAAGCCAACACAAAAGTATTGACAACACTTTAAATCAATCAAACTAAGGTAGGCTTGAACTCGCTTAGTCAATCAACCACAATGCCTTATTCAAAAGAATTTCATTGCTAGCACACTCCAAGTTGTCGGCCACACTTTAAAGCTATACCAACTTTAGAAGCTATTGATGATGTTGTCAAACTAAAAAAGTTAATTACCAATAAGCTCAAAGTTGTCGGCTACACTTGAAAGCTATACCTAATCCTATAAGCAATTGGTGATGCTACCAAATCAATGAATTCAACCAATAATACGCTTAAAATTGTCCACCATACTTTAAGCTAGCTAACCCCAGAAGCAGTTGGCAATGTGTACTTCAAGGTAGTCAATCCCAAAAGTAGTTGATGATGCGCCTCTCCAAGCTAGACAACCCTAGAAGTAGTTGACAATGCACTCTTCAAGCTAGTCAACTCCAGAAGGCATTGATGATACATCTTCAAGCTACACCCAACCTTATAAGTTGTTGATGCCACTACCCAAAACTAAAGAAGTTATCATTTACGCCTTGTCGGCTATGAAATCACTTTAAAAATCAATGAAATTATCACTTACGTCTTATTGGCTATGTAAATACTTCAAAAATCAAAGATGTTATCACCTATGTCTTATTAGTTATAAAAATACTTCAAGGTCAATGAAATGATTGCCTACGCCTTATTGGCTAATGAAAATACTCTAACTTAAATGAAGTTATCGCTGACACCTTATTGACTAATATAAGTACTTTAAATCATGAAGTTATTGCATATGCTTTATCAGCTATTGAAAATACTTTGAAGTTCTTCAGTTTCCTTTCACGTCCCATCAAATGATACCATTAATACCGCCAAAGATCGAGTCGATTTGGATCAAACGCCATGTGGTCCAGCATTGGGAAGTGGGGCAGCATCACACATCAAAGATTTTTCTCCAGTTTTTCTCTTTCTTTATTCGTTTTATGTTTTCTATGTTGAAATTTGTTGTAAAGTGAGGGTATACTCTTTCTAAAGTCATGTACTATTTTTCTTAATCAATCAAATAATGCTTTCTTCTTATTTTTTCTTTTTTATGTCTCTAATTTATTAATTAAGTTTCTTACTTTAGGAGGTTTCTGATAATCATTAGGGTAATTAACAATAGGGGCTTGCGCCTATTAGAAGTCATACTTCCACAATACTTGATAGTGCACTTTAAATTACAATAAATTTTGATTTGCGATTCAAAATCATTCCTCAAGGTCTTCGCTATTCCGGATAGTCAATTTCAATCCCGCCTCTTGACTTCAAATTATGGCTTAGTATCAACTGTCATGATTAAGTTATTGGCGAGAATTCAGCATGACTCTCTACCCATTTGAAAATTTTTGTAAAGGACAATAATAAATTGTCAATAATGTATATCAACTAGCAGGCTGTACCATAGGAAAAGAAGGAATAGATCTGGGCAAATGTGAAGGTAATTTAATGATATGTTATATTTTCTCGCATGGTTATATTCTTTATATTACACATGTTATTGACTTTTCTGATGTCTTTGTCTTCAGATCAATACCAATTTGGAGAACAACTCGAAGAAAGGTGTTATATAGACCCATGGAAAGTATTGGCATGTTTGAAAGGTAGATGTAAAGAAGAAATAGTTTACGTTATACAGGAATGATATAAAGAGACTTGCCACTTGTTCAAATTTGAGGATAGAAGAAGAATAGTGGCATATTCTAGTTAGACATTGATAGACGAGAGAGACCTAGATATTGCTCTGAACCCTTGGTTGTTGAAATATAAATATGATTATCACTAATAAATTTGCATCATTCATTTAGAAATTAAGCCGAATAAATAGAAGACTTCAACGGTGTTAGACAAACGGCCACTCTCTCAGACACAAAAGTATGCCAACCTAAGGGCTGAGGTATGTTTCTCAACTTATTATCAAAGGTCTGCCCACCTTATTCAATATATTATACTTTTTATTAATTATATAACTTGCAGCTTGAGACATCCACTAGATTTGAACCTTCTAGGTTGGATGTATTTCTTGCAGTTCAAGAAGGATAGACAATTTGTCAACGTAACATCCGCAACCACTATTGTGAGTACTTAACTTTTGACAAAATTTATTCTAATGAAATAATAGTAATAGTTTTGTTGATCGTATTGTATGAGAAGATCACTCAACTGAGATAGTCTTAGTTGGGGAATGCTCTTTAGGATATGGTTGTCCATGACGCGATCTATGATTAGGTGTTTAGTCCTGACAAATACGACCAAATATGGACTTTCGGTATGGGGTCGACACCCAGATCTTTATCTGGCTCATCCTCCAGACTATCACAAGGTAAGTCTCTTCTCTATATCTAAAGTCATTTAATGCAAGCTATACTCCAGCCGAGATAGCCTTCGCAATAGAGAGATTCAAGAAGGAGATATTCAATAATTTCTCTCATACCATATTTTATCCTACGCTAGAAAAGCATGAGGTATGGATCAAATCCCATGTTCATCTACTTTGTATATATTGCATATCGATATCTATTTTTTTTAGAAGAGTAATATATTTTTTATATGGCTAATATAAGTTTTTGAGTACCGAAACACAACAGCAAGCCATTGGTGGCGGTACTAAAGCTAGTTCTAGAGAAGCTCCTTCTATTAACCCATATAGGAAACATTGAGAGGGGTTTTAAAATAGGTTTTGAAATACAAAATATAATTATAAACATGATTATGAAGATCAAGCTCCAATATAAATTCCAAGATAATTACATTCAAATTTTCAAATAATTTCAAATAATCCTTAATTAACCACAAGTGCAATAAAAGTAAAGCAAGATAAGGAATGTGCATTGTGATTTTTACGTGGTTTAGAGACTAACCACTCCTACTCTACGGCCCTTGCCTCGTTCTTGAGGACTTGAATCACTCCACTAGTAATGTTGTTTCTTGAGATGAAGTCAAACCTTTACAAACTACTACAAATTAGAGTGCTACTTTTTTCGAGTAAAGCCAAACTTGTTGCTTCTTTAGGGTAAAGTTATGCCCCTACAAACCAATCTTTCTCCTACCAAGAAGATCCACTCCGCACTAGGATATTTATACTCTCACATTCCTAACACATAGAAGTGTTTACAAATGGAAAAAAAAAAAGATAATACATTTTATGCTCACTACAAAGTCTCTCAAAGAGGGGACAAGGGCAATGAGGATTTGTTTTGAGATTGAAAAATTTAGAGTATTTTTTGGCTATAAGGCATGGAGGGCTTGATCTCTTCTCCAAATGATAAATAAATTTGTAAAACTTATTTAGGAAAGCCCAAACATACCTATTTATAGTCCTTTGGTTGAAATAAGTTGGTAGGAGAGAAATCCCATAGTTTGGTTCACTCCAATGATAAAAAAACTAGTCATTAGTCGTGTAGAAAATCCAAACTAGATGTCCATTTTAGGGAACCAAACATCCAATTCTAGTTCATAGAACTGACTTCAAAGCCCTATAGGACATTTGGTTCTATACTAAACATCTAATTTTGGCAGACCCAAAATGCTAGCCAGACATTCAATTTTTTACTCGATGTATGGTTCTGCCTTGAACTGAAAACTTGATTTTTTTTTAGCCTGATTCAACTAGGTATTTGGCTCAGAATCGAACGTTCGGTTCATTTAAGAAAGCTCTATTAAAGGCTTCTTGCAAAACTTTTACACCACTTTGAACACTAAATAATTTATCTCAAAAACAAATTCTTAACTCGACTAAATAAAATAAAAATCTAAACCTAGTTGAGCCGAGGTTGATTGGGTCTTGGACACAGAGTGGGGTCTTGGGCATGGGGGTGGGGTCCTATGCATAGGGGTTTTTTTTTTCTGATTTTAATGTTGTATTCATTTAGATTTATACAAGAAGACCATCTATGAGCTAGCAATTGGGAGTAGGCTAGGCGGATAAGGAACAGAGTGATGTTTTTTTTTTTTGGCGGATGCTTCATGTTGGTGGATGCTTTGTGTGGCATGTTCATATTATATATACATTTAGAGATTATATTTGGAGATTGTACTTGCGGCTAGTATTTATATTTAGAGATTGTATGCTTTGTATTGGATAAAATTGTATTGTGTATATTTTTATATTGTAAAAACAAGGTTTGGTTATGAACGACTATTCCTAACACTACTAGATGATCATTAACGGTGCTAATAATACTCAATAAGGGTATTGATATTAATATCGTGAATGATTTTTTGTGATGCTAATTTAGTGCCATCAAGTTTCGCGATGATACTAAATGTGACACTTTATTAGTGCCCCAAATTAGCGCTGAAAAGAGTTTTTCGCTACTAATTTGACTATTAATGACGTTATATTAGCACTAAAAATACCCACAGGCCTTGTAGTGCAGCATCTATAGTTTAGTTTATGATCCTTGTTATTTGATTATATATTATCTTGTCATACATAGATTTTGACTTTTTATTTACTTGTATTTTCGTAACATCCATATATATGCATTGATCAATGTGTGTTTTTTTTCCTATTGCAATGGATCGACCAAGGAGATATGTTGGAACTATAATGGTTGCTCTTGAAAATGTTGAGATCAAGGCACTGATGTTGGAGATCCAATTCTCATATGGTGGAGGTTCCCATTTAGCGTTCAATGGAGATAGCTTAGTCTCCTTACCCTTTGGAGTGGAGGATTAGGAGATACACCCTGATTAAGATTCGCATAATTTGAATTAATAGTATTTATAATTATTAATTATTTGTTGGTCATGTAATCTTTGAATTTGTAAGCCTAAGTTCTGCACAGTCTTCAAGCAGAATAAGTCATCGACTAAGCATGCTAATAGGAGTTTAGGGCTCTAAAGGATACCGGTTGGAGAGTTGATCGTCAGCCAATATAGATAAATCATCGAGCATAATTTGGTTAGTCTCTCTACCCAATTAGGTATAATGACTAAAGATGGAAATAAATTGCCTTTAACTTATATAGATTAATGGACAATGAGAAGCAAACAAACAAAGGATATGAGAGCACATCAATATAATATAAATTTTATATAATGTATATACTTGTACAATAGCATACTTGTAGTTGTGAAAAATCAAAATTTGATTGTACAAGCAAATACAAATCTAAAGGAGGACTACAAAAAAAAGACTTACAGTTGTTGGTAAGTGTTGACACAATTAGAAGGGAGTGTGAAGAAATATTTTATACTGTTCAAGAACTAACCAGATAAGTTCATCACTTGCCTAGATGCCAAAATTGAAGTAGAATAGTGGTTGTTCTAGTGGGATATTGGTTAAGCTTAGATGAATATCTTTTTCTCTTACATTTGATATACACATTAACTTTCATAGTTGTTGCATTAATATACTCATCATTATTATTTTTTAGGAATAAAGTAGTGTTTGAAATGATTTTTGTCACAATCAAAATTAATTAAAATATAATTAAAATTGAGATTTTTATGCCACTAATTTATAATCTAAATGTGGCTTTCAGTTAGACTTAAATCGTATTCGAGTTTAACCGAAAATTGAGCTCAATTTGGACTTAAGTCATTGAAAAATTCAGGCTCAAGTTAAGTTTAATTCAAATGGGTTAATTGGATTAGATTTTTAGAACCAAAATTGAGCTCAAAATTCATTTAAAACTTAGGCCAAAATGATAAAATACAAAAATTTTATAAATAGGCTCCTAGATTAAATTAATTTTCATAAATATGTTCTTGGCCAAATTTTTCTTACAAATAGGTTTCTAAAATAAGATTTTTACAGAAAAATCTAATCAAATTCTCAAATTATAAATCTGTATTGTAAAATTTAGACTTTGCAAATAAACCCCTCAAAGGATTAATAATTATGATTTGGTCTCTATGAAATCAAAAATTTGCAAATAAACCCTTTCGAAATTTTTTATTTACAAATAAGCCCCTAAAATTTTAACTTTTATAAATAAGGTTTTCAAGAATTTTTATTTGCTAATAAGTTCAAATTTTATTCAAAAAATATTTTGAAAGTATCAAAAATTTATAAGCAAGTTCTTTTTGTAGAAAAAATTTCTGAAATTATAAAATTATAATTTAATCTAATTTTTTTAAAAAAATCATAAATAATCCCTCTATAACTTCAATGTCTCGGATGAATATAATTTTCAAGATATCATTATCTAAAGCATACATATCTCTTTATAAGCTCATCCAAATTCTAAAAAAATCATATCCATATATGCTTATATCTATATCTATCATTCAAAATTCAAACAAAGAAGGTTTATTTCTAACTTAACTTTATCTCTTCAAGTCTTATGAAAACTAATAGAACCTACAAAATCAGAAATCATAGATAAAAATTAGAAGAAAGATTAGTACTCGAGCATGCAAGCAAAAGGAGAATTTAAGTCCAAAGGACAAAATATGTTATCAAATCTTTTCTTATATTTGGTTTTCCTTCTTTTATGTGTTCCTCTGCTCTCCCTTGCAGCCATTGCGCTGCTGTCCTAACCTGCACCAGCCCAAAGCTCCCCTACAATGAGTCAGCCCCGCCTTTCTCGTCGGAAGCCATCCCTCGTCGCCTCAAGCCACGTCCGTGCACAGCCTTTGTCGCCAAGCCACCTGCCAGCCGAATCACCACCATTCGCTCGCAAAACCCTAGCTCCGTCGAATGCCCCACGACCGCCTCCTTCGCCCCGTGAGCTATGCCCGATCTGCATCGCGCCTTTTGCCAAGATCTCGTCGGATCTTGTCCAGCCTCCATCTCTGGCGATCCACCCTCAAATTTATGCCCTTTCCCCTTGATCTGTCGGTCTAGGGTTTCCAATGGCACCGAAGGCAAAGAAGAAGCCCGCGGAGAAGCAGCCAACATCAAAGAAGCCGAAGGAGGAGAAGGAGAAGAGGTCTGTAGCGGAGAAGGCTCCTGCAGGGAAGAAGCCTAAGGCGGAGAAGCACACTCCATCGAAGGACTTCGGTTCCAGCGGCAAGAAGAAGAGGAAAAAGGTGAAGTCAACAGAGATCTACATCTTCAAGGCGTTGAAGCAAGTGCACCCAGACATGGGGATCTCGAGCAAGGCCATAAGCATCATGAATTCCTTCATCAACGATATTTTCGAGAAGCTTGCGCAGCAGGCCGCCCGCCTGGCGCAATGCAACAAGAAGCCGATGATCACGTCCCATGAGATCCAGACCTCTGTCTTGCCCTTCCCTTCGTCGCTCGCTGGTGGATTGGGGCCGGATATGGCAGGTGGGCTGCCGGGCCACCATGGCCCAGTGAGGATTCAAAGAAGAGGGGGTGAAGCAGAGGAAGAAGAATAAAAATATGAAAGTTGTTGTGCAGTAAAAAAAAGGACAAAATAGAGAAAAAAAAGTTTTTGATTTAATGAAAAAGAAAGAATAAAATAAAAAAAAGTGTTGTTGTAAAGAAAAGAAAAATTTGGTCAAAATAAAAAAAAATGGAAAAGCTTTTGACATCATGGCTACCTGTGATTTTTAGCATGATGACGAACTTTCACATCACCACAGTCATCTCTGTAACCTCTCGAAGATGGTAATAAATACGGCAAACTCTTGATATCACCATGGCCACTCGTTGCCTCCTAAAAAGGTTACGAAAATGGTTGATTCTTGATATCACTACGGCATTCGCAGCCCCTCAAAAATGGCGATGAAAACAGCGATGAAGACAACGAACCTATGATCTTGTTGCGGTCACCTGAGGTCCCTCAAAGATAATGGATCCCCATCACCACAAGTCAATCTTTAGGTTTGCATCAGTCATCCTTTGGGCTTGCATCCAAGTTAGTCTTCGAGCTTACACTCTGTCAATCTTTAGACTCAAACCCAGGCTAACCTTCGAGCTTGCATTACCAGTTAGCCTTCAGGCTTACATCCAAGCTAGCATTTAGGCTCGCATCCAAATCAGCCTTCAGACTTGCTCTCAACTAGCCTTTGAGTTCGTACTCAGTTAGCATTTGAACTCGCATCAAGCTAACCTTCGGGTTCATACTCAGACAATCTTCAAGCTCACAGCTAACTAGCTTTTGGGTTCACACACAACCAGCCTTTGGACTTGCAATTAAGCTAGCTTTCTAACTTGCATCCAAACTAGTCTTCGGTCTCGTACTAAACCAGTCTTCGGGCTCGCATCCAACTAGCCTTTGGTTTCGCACTTAGCTAACCTTTGGGCTCGCACTTAACCAATCTTTAGACTCGCACCTAGTTAGCCTTTGGGCTCGCATCTAGTTAATTTTCAGGCTGGCGCTCAGCCAATATTTAGGCTTGTACTTAGTCAGCCATCAGGCTCACTCTAAGACAACCTTCAGGATCACATCCAAGTCAGCCTTTGGGCTTGCACTTAGTCAGTATTTAAGCTCACATCCAAGCTAGCCTTCGGGCTCACACTCAGCTAGCCTCTGGGCTCGCATCTAAGCCAACCTTTGAGCTCACATTTATGTTAGCTTCGAGCTCGCACTTAAGCTAGTCTTCGGGCTCACACCCAATCAATCCTTAGGCTCACATCGAGCTAGCATTTGGGTTTACATTTAGCCACCGTTCAGGCTTACATCTAGCTAAGCTTCGGGCTCGCATCTAGTCAGCCTTCAAGCTTCCACTCAACCAGTCTTTAGATTGACATCAAGCTAGCCTTTGGGCTCGCATTCAACCATCTTTCGAGCTAGTACCTAACCAGCTTTTGAGCTCGCACTTAGTCAGCGTTCGGACTCACAACCAAGGTAGCCTTTATGCTCTCACTTAGTCAACTTTTGAGCTCACACTCAACTAGCCTTCGGACTCACACTCAATTAGCCTTCAGTCTTGCACTCAACTAATCTTTGGGCTCACATCCAAGTCAACCTTTAGATTTGCACTTAGCCAACCTTCTGGCTCGCACCCAGCTAGCTTTCATACTCACACTCAACCAGCCTTCAGTCTTACATCCAAGGCAGCCTTCGACCTTGTACTCAGTTAGTTTTCGGGCTTGCATCCAAGCTAATCTTCGAACTCGCACTCAGCCAGCCTTCGAGTTTGCATCCAAACCAATTTTTGGGCTTGTATCTAAGACGGTCTTCAGTTTCACAAATAGTCAAGCCCGAAGCTTGTGAACTAAGCTAACCTTCGAGTTTATACATTTGAAGCTGGGTTATGGGTCCATTTAAGATTATCATAAATATCCAAAGACCCTCAAATTAAATTAATTAATATGAAGTAACTCAATCACAACAAATGGATAAAAGCCAAGTTGGCTCAAATGGATCTAAATTGATCAAACAAATAGATTAAAATTCAAATTGAACTGAACTCTAGAAAATCCAAATTGAGTTAATCTAAATTAATTTAAAATCAAATTAAGTTCAAATCAAATCCAATATATATTGAATAAGCTCAAATCAAACCCTAATTAGGTTAAATCAAATCCAAACTAAATGGAAAAATTCAAAATCAAACCAAAACTAAGCCAGAATGAACTTGAACTGAAATTAAGTTGAACTATTGACTTGAACAAGATGCAAACTCGAGCTCGGTAAAGGTCCAACACAAGGTTGAACTCGACTCAAGTTAAATAAAGTCAAACTCAGACATAAACTAAATAAGGTCAAACCAAATTCCACCAAATACGTTGAACTTTCAACAATACTCCAAAGTTGTGAACAAATAGTAATCTTACCATTTTGACTTGAACTAGAATTAGTTTAAATAGAACTAAATAAGGTTAAACTAATGAATGTACTACAAAAGCCTTTAGCAACACTTCAAGCTATATCCATCTTCATAAGTCATTGGTGATGATATCAAACTAAAGAATTTAATTGCTAATATGTTCAAAACTATCGATCACATTTCAAAACTATATCCAACTTCATAAACTATTGGTGATACTACCAAATCAAAGAAGTTAATTTCTAACACACTCTAAGTTATCAGCCACACTTCAAATCTATACCCAATCCCATAAACTATTGGTGATGTTGCTAAACTAAAGAAGTTAATTACCAATATGCTCTAAGCTGTCGGTCACATTTCAAAACTATACCCAACCCCATAAGCTATTGGTGACATTACCAAATCAATAAAGTCAATCAATAATGCGCTCAAAGCTATTAGTCACACATCAAGTTATTCAACCCTAAAAGCGGTTGATGACATGCTTTCAAGCTAGTCAACTTCAGAAGTAGTTGATGACGTATCCCTTCAAGCTAGCTAACTCCATAAGCAGTTAGCAGCGCGCTCCTCAAGCTAGTTAATCCTAAAAATAATTGATGACGCGTCCATTTAAGCTAGCAATCCCAAAAACAGTTCACGATGTATTTCTCAAAGTTATACCTAACCCCATAAGTTGTTGGTGACGCTATCCAAATAATAAAGTTATCATCTATACCTTATCAACTATGAAAATACTTCAAAAATCAACGAAGTTATTGTCTATATTTTATTGGGTATGAAAACACTTCAAATTACGAAGTTAGTGCCGATGCTTAAAACTATTGGAAATACTTCAAACTTCTCCCATTTTTCTTTTATAATTTGGGTCAAATGTCACGCGGTCCAGTGCAGGAAGAGCGGGCAGTAACAAATATCAAAGTTTCTTCTCCACTTTTTCTCTATTCCTTTCTTCCTTTCTTATATATTTTCCATAATCCCATATTGAAATTCATTATAAAGTAAGGGCATGCCATTGGCCACGCTTCAAGTTAGTCAACCCTAAAAGTAGTTGATGACGTGCCCTCAAGTTAGTTAACTTTAGAAGCAGTTGACGATATACTCCTTCAAGCTGGCCAACCCCATAAGTAATTAGTGACGCGCTCCTTAAGCTAGTTAACCCTAAAAGCAGTTGATAACGCTCTTTTTTAACTTAATCAATCCCAAAAGTAGTTCATAATGTATTTCTCAAAACTATACCCAACCCCATAAGCCGTTGGGGATGTTACCCAAACAATAAAGTTATCATTTATGCTTTATCGGGTATGAAAATATTTCAAAAATTAATGAAATTATCACTTATACTTTATTAGTTATGAAAATACTTCAAATTATGAAGTTATCGCTGATGCTCAAAGCTATTGAAAATATTTCAAACTTCTCTCATTTCCTTTCATAATTCAGGTCGGACGCCACGTGGTCCAGTGCAGAGGGAGTGGAGCAATAACACACATCAAAGCTTCTTCTCCACTCTTTCTCTTTTTCTTTCTTCATTTCTTATATGTTTTCCATAATCCCATATTAAAATTCATTATAAAATGAGAGTTTATCATTATTTAAGCCATGTATTCTTTCTCAAATTAATCAAATTATGCTTTCTTCTTTTTCTTTTTATGTCTCTATTTTATTAATCAGATTTCTCGCTCTAGGAGATTTCTGACAATTATCGGCATAATTAACAATAGGAGTTTACGTTTATTGAAAGTCAATATTTCTATAATACCTGATAGTATACTTTAAATTAAAATAAATTTTAATTTATAATTTGAGATTACTCCTCGGGGTCACCACTATCCCGGGTGGTCAAATTTGATCACACATAAAAAAAATAGAAAAGCCCAAAAAAAATAGAAGATGGGTTACTCTCTAAGGCATAGAGGGTACGCCAACTTGAGAGCAGAGGTATTTACCTTAATAGTTAAATGTAAAATTACTATCAATTGCATCATGCCCTCGTATAATGTAACTACTTGTGTACATGAAGATGCAAATTGGGGTTGAGCCATCAAATCTTGAAGCGTTCTTGGCCTTCCATACAAGAAGAATGGATGACCGGTTGATCAAGCATCCACAATACCAATAGTGAGTTTTTTTTAATCATTTTAATGTTTTGTTAATGCATATATCTTTACATTATTTGCTACCTTTTTGTAGGCCCAAATTAAATAGTTATGATAGCCTATGCCCAAGGGTTTTATGTCAAATACTACCGCTTAAAATGAAATCGATGTTCTAGTTTTTGGGTATGAGAGACATCACCGACTGTGAATTTTGGCATGAGACTCACACCTACCTAGGTCTTTAGGAGTACCTCTGGAGGTTCTCACGGTAAATACTATTACACTAATGGCAAAGTAGAGACTATAATATGGACTCAGGTTTCTTCTCTTTAGGAGACAATATCCTAGCTCCAGAATGCCTTTCAGCTTTTATAATCTCGTATCATCGATCAACCCACTGTCGATCCTATGGAATGTATTTTTTGTGTTTTGTACCTTTTTTCGTTTTCATATATTACATAAAAAATATTAAATTAAATAAATTTCAGAGAATACAAATCAACATGGAACCAAGGGATCTGATACACGGATGAGCTTTGGAGGAACTCTATCCACTTCTTTAGCACCTCGGGTATGTCATGAAAATATGATTTATAATGTTTTATATTATAGTTTATCATTACTATTCTTTTTTCTTTTTTTTTGTAGGGGGATCAAAGCCGCTCGATGAATTACAGCTACGTACGGAGGTAACAAATAAGGACAAGTGGGTGTTTGAGAAGTTCCGATGAAGATTGGTTGCATGTTTTGGAAATATTATGAATTTTTTCTCTCAATTTTGTTTGGAAATGTGAAATTTTATATACCATTTGTTAGTTATGAAACTATTTGTAAATATAAGATATTTATACATGAATCATATAAAAAACTAATAACCGATAAAAAAAAGTTGACATTTTTCCACACTCGTAAGTTGTCATAAAAAAATACCGATGAAAATTATTAGTAATATTTTTAAAATGCCAAAAAAATTTATGATATTTTTCACCAATTTTTTTACCGCAAAAAAAAAGCCGTTGATTGAGCTTCATGAACACCACTAATAGTTTTTTGTATTATAGTGAACATAACTTTCTAATTCTGCTCATATCAATTGGCAACTCTATTTAAAGTGAAACTCAACCATTCATTTTGACCCTAAATGCATGACCATTACCCTCCAATCACAACCATAACCACAATCAATTTGACCAAGGCTAAGATTTGTCTAAATTAGTGGATAATAGTAGCAAATAGCCAGATAATTAATCTCATACTAGTAACTAGGGGTGTAAGTAGGGGTGTGCACTATTCGGTTAAAACCAAATTAACTGATCTAACTGAAATCGAATAATCAATTCGATTCGGGTTATTCGGTTTTCGATTCGGTTTGGTTCGGTTTTGAAAATCGAAAATTTGTTATTCGATTTCGATTTCGGTTATTGATTTTGGAAAACTGTAAAAACCAAATTAAACCGAATTATATATATGTGTGTGTACTGGACTGGACCACTGGTTTCAGTTTTGGGCTAATCAGTTCAAACACAACTATATATATAGCACTATCAGTAGTGATCGGTTCGCCACTTCACCGCTTCAACGCTCTTGCCTCTCATTTCAACCCTAACTCTATATCTTGATCTTCTCCTTCATCCCTACGGGCTGCGGCTGTGGCGTTGTGGCTTTGCCGTGTCGAGATCAGAGGTTTCATAGCGCGATCATGATGTAGAACACTCAAAGGAAGTTCAAGAATATCAAAAGAAGCTAATTCAGAAGTCAAGGGGCCATGACAAATGATTTGATTCACTCTTCCATTTAAACTTAGGATTTACCTTACTTAGTACCTTTCTATGTTTAAAATTCTCTTTATTATGATGTCTTAGGTCTTATTCTCGGATTCCACCAACCCAAGACCAATTTTGGACTGAATCCTATTCAGTTTAGGACTTGGGAAGGATGATCTTTATTTAGGATTTTATTTTCGTAGGTTAACTTATTTAGAACTTCTACCAACCCAATTAATGGGTTTAAACTGAGTTATATTCAGTTTAGGACTTGGAAAGCCAGAAACTTACTCAAATTGGATTTCTGGTATTTGTATAAATAGGCCTTCAGTCCTATGGACGGAGGACAACTTTTATTCTCAATAAAGTTCTACTTTAGTGAATTTTCTCTCTTCCTTGTGGATTCAAGGAGTTCTTAACAGAGGCAACGGTGTTTTCCTCGTCTACCAAGCTTGTTGCTACGTCAAGTGGTATCAGAGCGAGGCTCTCCTGCTTAATGTCTAACGACGACGCAACCAGCAGCAACCCTAGGGACGGTGCTCCTGTGGGTAATCACATTACCGTGAGTATTTTGATTCGACCATGGAGGCAATCCAAAACTCACTTGCAGGTTGATGCTGAGGATGGATCAACTTGAAGGCCTGAATCAACCACGTCGACGGATCGATGAAGTGACTCGCGATCCAATTGGTCGAGGAAAGGCTCCGCAAGTGAATCCAAAGGGTTTACAAATCCTTGAAAATTCCAGTGATGAAGAAGTTGAAGACATCCTTCACCGACCAGTTTCTGAGCATGATAGACGTCATGATTTTCGCTTGAAGATTGATCTCCCATCTTTCAATGGCCAACTTAGATCGAAGAAATTTCTCGATTGGCTGCTGAAGTGGAACGGTTCTTGACTACATGGAGATTTCCAGATCGAAGAAAGTGAAGCTTGTTGCTTACCGACTCAAGGATGGTGGCACTTGAGGAAGGAACGGTTTCCAGCTGGAACTTACAACAAACTGAAACAGAAGAAAATTGGGCCACTGAAGATACTGAGAAAGATAAACAACAATGCCTATGTCATCGACCTCCCGAAGGATTTGGGGATCTCAAACACTTTTAATATTCAAGATTTGTTTGACTACTATGCACCTGAGGACTGCACATTACGACAAAGTAACTCGAGGACGAGTTCTTTACAAGAAGGGACACTGATGTAGGACATTCAAAGGAAGTTCAAGAATATCAAAAGAAGCTAATTCAGAAGTCAAGGGGCCATGACAAATGATTTGATTCACTCTTCCATTTAAACTTAGGATTTACCTTACTTAGTACCTTTCTATGTTTAAAATTCTCTTTATTATGATGTCTTAGGTCTTATTCTCGGATTCCACCAACCCAAGACCAATTTTGGACTGAATCCTATTCAGTTTAGGACTTGGGAAGGATGAATCTTTATTTAGGATTTTATTTTCGTAGGTTAACTTATTTAGAACTTCTACCAACCCAATTAATGGGTTTAAACTGAGTTATATTCAGTTTAGGACTTGGGAAGCCAGAAACTTACTCAAATTGGATTTCTGGTATTTGTATAAATAGGCCTTCAGTCCTATGGACGGGAGACAACTTTTATTCTCAATAAAGTTCTACTTTAGTGAATTTTTTCTCTTCCTTGTGGATTCAAGGAGTTCTTAACAGAGGCAACGGTGTTTTTCTCGTCTACCACGCTTGTTGCTACGTCAGATCATCATGGTGAAAAGAGTTCGAAAGTTCTCCAGTAACCTGGCATTGCTTTCATCCACCCCCCTCCACCTCTGAATCCTGATACCGCAAGATCTCTCTGTGACCAACCATCGATGCTCTGAGCTTCAATCTCTCATTTTTCTATAACGGCATCATCAAGATCAAGCTGCAGGTGAGAAGATTTATGAAATTATGAAATTTAGGGTTGATTTTTGTGAAATTAAATTAGGGTTTTTTGATTTCATACGATTTTATTGTTATATAAGTAAATCCTCAGTCCCGAACTCCCGATCATTCTTCTCCTTCATCCCTGCAGTTACGGTGTTGCGCCATGTCAGGATCAAAGGTTTCATCGCACAATCGTCACGGTCACGATGAGAAGAGTTCGAAAGTTTTCCAGCAACCCGACATCCTTCAGTCTTCAACAATGTGACATCACTTTCGTCCACCCCCGGATCCCCCTCCACCTCTGAGGCTCTAAGTCTCTCTATGACCAACCATCGATACTCTGAGCTTCAATCTCTCATTTTTCTATAACGACATCATCAGGATCAAGCTGCAAGGTGAGAGAATTTATGAAATTATGAAATTTAGGGTTGATTTTTGTGAAATTAAATTAGCGTTTTTTGATTTCATACAATTTTATTATTAGATAAGTAAATCCTCAGTCCCGAACTCCCGATCATTCTTCTCCTTCATCCCTGCAGCTGCGGCGCTGCGCCGTGTCAAGATCAAAGGTTTCATCGCACGATCGTCACGGTCACGGTGAGAAGAGTTTAGAAGTTTTTCAGCAACCCGACATCCTTCAGTCTTCGACAATGTGACATCGCTTTCGTCCACCCCTGGACTCCCCTCCACCTCTGAGGCTCTGAGTCCCGACTCTTCAAGATCTCTCTGTGACCAGCCTTCGACGCTCTGAGCTTCAATCTTTTATTTTTCTACAACGACATCATCAGGATCAAGCTGCAAGGTGACAGGATTTATGAAATTATGAAATTTAAGATTGATTTTTGTGAAATTAAATTAGGATTTTTTGATTTCATACAATTCAATTTGTAATTTTGCATTCTCTATTGATAGATGTTAAACAAAGATGACAGTTATGAGCTTTCGAACACAAATTCAGTTATTCCAAGTCCAATGCCAATTTCAAATTCTCAGGAAAGTTATACACCTATGACTATCGAAGTTTCAAATGAGAGTAATGCATCTACGTGTACGAAACCTCCAATGCCAAGAAAGAGAATGGCAGCACGATTAGTTGTATGGGAACATTACACAAAGTTCACACAGTCAGACAAGTCAACCAAAGCCAGGTGCAACTATTGTGATAATGAATTCTTTTGTGATTCAAACAGAAATAGTACTTCTTCTCTTAGACATCACATGAATCAATGCAAGTAATATTCATATAATGTTGATACACATCGAACGCAACTTGCTATGCAACCTATTCAAAAAGAAGTAGAAAATGAGTGTGTGCTAACTAATTGGAAGTTTGATCAAGAAAAAATTAGAAAAGTACTAGCATACATGATTGTTGTAGATGAACTATTTTTTAGTTTTGTGCAACATGAAGGTTTTCAATACTTTATGTCTCAATATTGTCCTAGATTTTGAATGCCTTCATGTTAGACTATGATGAGAGATTGTTATCAACTCTACCATGATGAAAAGGTAAAGTTGAAACAATATTTCAGAGAGTCCAAACAAAAAGTTTGTTTGACCACTGATACTTGGATCTCAATTCAAAACATAAACTATATATGTATCACAACACATTATACTGATATTGATTGGAACTTGAAGAAAAAACTTTTGAATTTTTGCAAATTACAAGTCATAATGGTGAAGTTATAGGAAAAACAATTGAAAAATGTCTGTCTGAATGGGAAATTGATAATGTTTTGATTGTTACTATTAATAATACTTCTTCAAATGATACTGCTATTTCCTATTTGAAGAAAAAATTTTTGAATTGGGGTACTTGTTTGGCAAAAGAAAAATATATTCATATGCGTTGCATAGCACATACAATTAATCTTGTGGTGAAAGATGATTTGAAAGAGATAACATATTCCATTGCTTAGGTTAGATCTGTAGTTAAATATGTAAGATATTCTCCAGTAAGATAGTAGAGGTTCAAAGAATGCATGAAAATTGAAATAATTGAAAGCAAAAAATGTATTTATTTGGATGTATCCACAAGGTGGAATTCCACCTATATGATGCTTGAAGCAGCTCAAACTTTTGAAAGGGCTTTTGAAAAATTTGAAGAGGAAGATAGCAATTTTTGTAATGAGCTTAATAATGAAGATGAAACTCCTCTATCTTTTGATTGGCAAAATATTATGCAACTTATTATAATCTTAGAGCATTTCTATGAGTTGACTCTTTGAGTTCCTGACTCTATGTATGTTACAAGTAATTTATTTTTTGATGAAATTTGTCGAGTTAATCTTCTTTTGAATATGTGGAAAGTCAGCAGTGATACAAATGTCCAAGATATGGCTGTTATGATGAAAGAAAAATATGACAAGTATTGGGGTAAGACAGAGAAGATTAATATACTTCTTTTTGTTCCTGTCATCTTTGATCCAAGACGTAAGTTAGAATATGTTGAGTTTGGAGTTGAAAAAATATATGAAGGTGAAAGAGGTGTCATGATGAGGAGAAAATTGCATGAAGTTGTATATGATTTGTTCAAAGAATACAAGATGCGACTACAGTAGAGAGGAATGCAAGATGGTGAAGAATCAAGTATGCCAATGCAATCAGGAAAGTACATCTTAAGTAGTCTGTTTGCTGAGCATAGAAAAAGTTTCATGGGTGATGAAATGAAATCTGAGTTAGACAAGTATTTGTTAGAGGATCTTGAAAAAAATGAGCTAAACTTTGATATTATGGGCTTCTGGAAAGTGAATAGCTGCAGATTTCCTATTGTCACATATGGCTCATGATATATTAGCTATATCTATCTCTACAGTGGCTCTGAATCAGCTTTTAGCACAGGAGGGCGCATACTTGATCGTTTTCGTAGCTCTTTGACTCCTACACTAGTACAAGCTCTCCTTTGCACTCAAGATTGGATTCAAAAATCAAAAACAGAAAGTAATGTTGAGGAAAGTTTGGAAGAACTTGAAAAGATTCAAGAGGATAAGATTTGCATTACTAATATTTTTATTATTAGATTGTATATTTTTTATTATGATCAAATAATCAGTGAATGGTTTTTTTTATTTCAAAGTTGACAATGATGAAATTGGATGTCACAACCATTGAATTTTGAGAAGTCATCTTTTGATGTTTTCAGACTCTATAAAATATTTAAGATTTGAATATGCTTACTTATTTTTTATGCATTTCTTTTCATGTTTCTAACTTTCTATGGTTATCTCTTGCAGATTCATTTTTATATATCATTTTTACTGAATATTAACTTGATTTGTATCTTCATAGGCTCATAGCCTTTCAATGTGGCTCCTTATCATTCATGTGCATCACAGCATTAGTGCATGTATGAAGTTATGATCTTACAGTCCTTAGTTACTTATCCAGTTACCTGATATTTTCTTAATTTCTTTTACTGTGATAATATTTTACTATCTTTTTTAGGTCCAAAGTATGATCCAATAGAAAAAGTGAATTTAGTCTATTTAGATGCATCATGCATGTATCCAACTATTCAAGAACAGGTATGTATCCAACTATTATTTTGTAGGAGCGGGTTGATGCTCGAGGGGAGGCATCTTTGTTTTCGATGATGCATCAAAGCCAAATCCGAGCCTCTTGAATTTTTGCTTTTATTTGAGGTTTTTTTAATATTTTTTTGATTTTTTGTAAGCTTTGTTTTGTTTTTTGTCTTTGGTGTTTTGATGCTGAGATGTTCCATATTAATCTTCCTTATTGGACTATGGTCCGCTACTCTGAATTCATCCTCTTCGCTTTGTAGCAATGGCACGACTGTTTGGATGGCCTGTGAAGGCAACCACTACCTACCATTCCCGCATGGGAAGAGCCAGAGAGGAATGTTGGGTTTTGACAATGGATCAAAGGCGAATATGACGGTATGACCCTCTTGGAATTATTTTGTGGTTTTTTTAATGATTTTTGTTGAATTTTTCATAAGCTTTTTGTTCCTTTTTTTCTTTTTTGGTGTTTGAGTTGGTGAAGATACTGAATCATTGGCTCATTGCCATATGCTATGCTCGCATGTGGGCAAGTGACTGATTGGACCATTGTCTCCTTCTTTGGCTTCACCCTAGTAATGCTATGTTACTTGAAACTTCTGGCTTCTGATTTTTTATCTTTCATGCAATTTTGCATATATATTAGAGTTTTGTTACTTTTGTTCTGTTACTTCTGTACACGAGACTACAGGATATTTCTCAAGCTTTTCTTAATAGACCTGATATAATACTTCAAAGTTCAAAGGCTAACTGATTACTGAATTGATCATATTTATTCTGAACCACATAATCACAGTTGTTGTCTTGTAACTTGCTGATACTGAGTTATTTGACTTGTAAGAATGATATTATAGGATTGTCCTACTACTGTACATTGTCCTACAACTCTGTAAGCATGAAGTTGAACTATTGAAGTGTTCTGCAGCTTGCCAGCTTCTACTACTATACATTATCCTGTTGCTCGCCTACTCCTGCAAGTATGAAGTTGAAGTGTTGAACTGTTGAAAACTTGGAACTTGGAAGTCTTGAAGTGTCTTGCTACATGAAGTTGAACTGTTGAAGTGTTTTGCAGCTTGTCAGCTTCTGCTAGACTGCTGCTATACATTGTCCTGCGACTCCTGCAAGTATGAAGAAGTGTTAAACTGTTGAAGACTTGAAGTCTTGAAGTGTCTTGCTACATAAAGTTGAACTGTTGAAGTGTTGTGCAGCTTACCAGCTTTTGACTTCTGTTACTATACATTGTTCTGCAGGTCCTACTGCTCCTGCAACTTGAAGACTTGAAGTCTTGATATATCTTGCTTGTGCCATTGTGGTATGTGAGATTAACTAATTAAGTATCTATTGGGTTACAATTGAACTGGGTATGTATCTATTGAATATCCTGTACTTTTTTTTTTTTATCTTATGCAAATGACCAGATCTAAATAGACTCATGCAAAAAATTTGATTTGCAATTCGGTTATAACCGAACCAAACAGAAATATTTCGATTTGGTTCGGTTTTGGATTTTGAAAATTCGAAAATTTCAGTTCGATTTATTCAGTTCAGTTCGGTTCGATTTTAACCGAATGCACAGCCCTAGGTGTAAGACAAAGCTCGGCTCGGCTCAAAGAGTAGCTAACTCGATTTTAACCCAGCTCAAATATAATTTTTAGAAATTAATTTTTTAATTATAAATATAAATATATCAATTACAACATCATAATTAAATATTTTATATATTATATATTACAAAATTTATATTTTTATGTATTAGAAAAAAAAGAGCTCTCGAGATAAAATCGAGTAAATGAGATACAGTTTAAGCTCAGCTCATTAGTCAAATTTTTGAGCTCGAACTTGAAACAAATGGAGCTAAATTCGAATCGAATTTGGGCTGCTTGTTAGATACGAACTAAATTAACATACCTATCAGTGATCAACATTCGCCACTCAATCTACAATGAATCTCAACTATTATTTCAGTCATTTCTAAAATTAAGTAAGATATCCAACCAAATAACTAAAAATATTAGAAAAGACCTAGGAATATACACTCCGAAACAACGGTCGTCAAAGACAGGGAGGGCGGATAAGCACAGAAGGCGGCCGGTGTTATGGGATAAGCGTGCTCGCTATCGTGGTAGACAATCACCAAAGCTCGAAACGAGGAGAATACCGCGATGAAAATATGACCTAAAGAAAATTGTTAGTGCCAGATTGGGGTGAATTGGGTTGGAGGCAGAGATATCAAGTGTTCGAGAGATTATGTGCACGGAGAGCACAGTCGAAGAAAGATTGTCGGTGAAAGGGTCGAGGACGATGAAGGCTTCAATTAAAAAACAGAGAATCCCTAGATTTACTGGTCTAACTGTTAGGGGTGTAAAGGGAAGGGAAAATCGGAAAAAAAAAAAAAAAAATCACATACCAGTTTGCCAAATGGTAAGAGGGGCGGAGCCGGAAAAATTTTACGTAAGTACGGATAGCAAAGAAAAGTGAAGAGTTCAATTGGATTGAATTGGATAAAAATATTTACCCAGGGGGCTATACGAAACTCTTTCGCAAAAGAAAGCTTACGTTGAAGCCAGACATTAGCAAACAAGCATTCAAACGCAGAATTCCAGAATTCCCTACGCGATAACGACTCGCTTCCTTGCGCTTGAAGTAAAAATAAAAGCAAAAAATTATCCCTTAAAATATTTTAAAATGTCGAATAACTCGGAGATCAAATCGCGATACGGTCCACCGGATCCCCACCGATCCAACGGTTCACATCGTACACCTCTCTCCTAACTAATCAATTCAATTCCAACCGTCCGATGCCCCATCTCTCTCTTAATTTCCAGATCCCCGTACACTGAATCCGACGGCCCACAGCCCCCCATTGGCTCCCGAGGCGGGACCACGGGTTTATTGGCTTCGTACCACGGCGAGTTTTTAAATCGGGTCCTTCTTGCATATGCACCCCCTACAAAATTCATATTTGAATTATAATATACACTTGAATTTTTGCAATTATTTGGTTGCAAATTGACCATCGTTCGTTTACTTAATATAAGTACTGTTTTATCTCCACTATTAACATAGACACGCATGCAAAGTACATGTTAATCAATATAACCACAAGTGTGACGCCTTGGCTTCGGAACGATAATCACGGATAATTATTTTTGCTAATCTACGACATTAGGAAGGAAAATCATCGCGATCAGGTCCACTGACACCCTTTTTCTCTGTCAACCGTCGACCCAGTTGCAGACCGCACAATATTTAACATAAGAGTATAGACAGGGTGTGTATGCAAATATCATTTTTTTTCTGAGGGTATATAAGGAAATTTATTTCGCTTAAATTATTGCCTTCTCATCGGTGATTAAAAAATTAACAAAAAAATGTCAATTTTAAGGTTCAAAAGCCTCCGAAGGCTCCTACGCGTCTTCTCCAAAGCCCCAGAAAACAAAAATAAATAAACAGCCAGAGCGAGAGAGAGAGAGAGAGAGAGAGAGAGAGAGATCGAAATCCAAAACCCTAACCTGCTGCTTTTCTCTCCGGATCGACGCCTCTCCACCGTCCGATGGACGACAAGCCCGGCGCGGCCACGGGGTCGAAGATCCCCGCAGAGGCTAGCTGGAGCGCCTCGATCCCCTCGCAGGGCTACTTCCAGGATGCCGACGGAGACGGAGACGGCGAGCTCCTCCGCGAGCTCGGATGGGGGGCAGCCATCGATTCCAGCGGCTTCCCAGCGATAGACTTCGGGGAGTCCTGCTGCTCCGACAAGCCGGAGAACCCCTTTCTGCAGACCAGGACGAGGCCGCCGCGATCCGCCGATGCGGCTTCTTCGACCTCCAGCGACGAGGCGGCGGCGCCTCCGCCGCCGCCGGAGGAGACGCAGTGAGTGCTCGTAGCTCTCTCTACTCAGTGGCATATCGGTAATAAAAACGGTAATTAAGGGCGCTTTTCTGAAGATATTGCTTGAAGGAGAAGCTTTTCTATTTTTGTGTGCGATTAAATAAATTGCGGGGTAATAAAGTAAATAGGAATGATTTTTTTGAGGTGATTTCGGCAGCGGTGGCATAGCAGTTGGAAGCGCGGGATTTTTTTTATTTTTGTTTTATTTTAATTTAGTGTCGTATGAAAATTAACGCGGTTTCTATTTTTTAACAAAAAATTTCTTTGTGATTTTTTAATTTTTATACGAAGTTGTGAACAAAAATAAATATAATTGGTTGAGATTCATTAGAAAAGGAAGAGAGAGCATGAATGCATTGAATCTCATCTTATTATTTTCTTGATTTGTAATTCTTTGATTATCGGTTTTTCATCTAAAGCTTTGAATTTTCAAGTCTCAACGATTTGCATGTAAGTTTTCAATGGTTTTCTATGAGGGTAAAGTAATTTTTTGTCTTGCAATCTGGCTGCAGGAGTAAAGCTACGAAGAAAGGCCAAAAGCGAACTCGTCAACCAAGGGTGGCTTTCATGACGAAGAGCGAGATAGATCACCTTGAAGATGGATATCGGTGGCGAAAATACGGGCAAAAAGCCGTCAAAAATAGCCCATTTCCAAGGTTTTGGCTTTCTCCTGTTACATGATATTTCTACTCTTAAACATTCCAACCCATAGTCTTTTTGGTGATTTGAAATCATTCTTCCATTATAGATCTCATTCCAATTTATTTTGTTTTATCATTTTAAATAATTGACAAAACAATAATCTTTTTCCATTTTGTAGGTTTAGGTTTCTCTTTTGGTCTACATATAGAATCAAAAAGCAAGTATTGATCCGGACTTCACAACTTTTTCTTTCTGAGGTAGATAGGTGATTGAAGGTATTTGGAAGTTTCAAGCATCGTCCTTCAACTAGTTTTCACATAGTCGTTTGATCTAATCCTGTTTGTTTGAACTTTTTAACTTTTATCTGCATAAATATGTCAAAAAGTTTTGTTCATTCCATCCATATATGTCAATAGTACACAGTAAAATTGCCTTTATTGGATCCATTTTCATTTGGATCCAGCACTAAAACTCTCTTCCAAGACATTCTGACAAGAAAAAGACAATGGGAGAAGTGATTTTATTGAATGGAAATTGTGCAGAAGCTACTACAGATGCACAAACAGCAAGTGCATGGTGAAAAAGAGAGTGGAGCGCTCTTCAGAAGACCCCAGCATTGTCATCACAACATACGAAGGCCAGCACTGCCACCACTCTGTCGCCTTCCCCCGCGGCGGTAGCAGTGCTATTCACGTCCACGGCGCCGCCGGGCTTGCGGAGCAGCTGGTCTCGTCAGTACCGGAGCTGTATTTCCCGGCTATGTCGTTGGTTCCAACACACCATCTGATGAATCCAGGGCAGCTGCTGGCCCATCCTGCCCATGAGGAAGTGCATGGAAACCCAGCCATGAGGGAAAGCCCACTGCCGCCGCTGCCATCCTCGCCACCCATGGACCAGGGGCTGTTAGGTGACATGGTGCCGCCAGGGATGAGGAGCAGATGACAATGGTGACGAGGTAATGATTATTATGCTTATCTTTATGCCTTTTTCGATTATTTTATTTGTGAAAAGTCCTTTATAATCTCTGGAAAAGCTCCCATTGGAGCAAGGTTGCTTAGGTAAGAACCCTAACTCGAAAACCCGTATCTCGATCCTGCCATTGCAGAGAATCAAACTCAAGATCTCTCCCATTGTGAAAACAGAAGTTTAGAATTGTGGCAACGGGGTTTTGAGTCACCATAAATTTTGAATGGGGAAGAAACCTGGTTAGGGTTACATGGCTTTTCTGATCTCTTTCCCATAATATGGTTTATTCCTAACTTGGTTTGGGGTTACATGAGATTTATATTGAGGGAACAAACCAAGAGTAGGATTAGGAATGAGGGTGCTTTGGAATAAATCAGAAAATAATGGTGCTATTCCAGAATTATTTCATTCATACATAGCCCAGGAGTCTTTTCTGAAGCCCTAGCATCTTCATAGTTAAAATGAAATTGTATTAGTATTACTATTTTTCGAAGAAGCTCTTAGTGGAGCAGGGTCAGAGGAAAATTTACGACCACAAATCCATATTTTTAGAAAACTATTTTTGTTAACACAACTTAGTATTACTATTATCTTACATGCTGATGGGTTCTACATGATTTCATTTCAGTGCACCAAGGAAGCAAACATGACATACCTCCTTAGCATAGCCTGATGATCTCTTTTAAGACGATGAACATCCTCAGTGCCAAGAGATTTTTCTCCCTTTTTTTCCTCGGGCATTGAAATTATGGTGCATTTTTTTTTTCTGTAGTTTTGTATCCAGCAAGGATTACGGCATGGCTGCTAATTATTTCATTTATACCTATTTTTAGTTAGATTTTGGGATAATCGTATTTTTAGGGCGTATGACACGAGCAGCAAATTATATTATTTTTGTTTCATCTATGTAAAAGTTATAATTGGTGTAAGCAGCGGAAACTTGTGATTTTTATATGCATGAATACTCTTGCATAGATTTGCTTTTCCTTGCCAAATATGGTAAAAAAATCCTTGTTTTTTTTTTTTAACCACACTGTGTTTTTACAAGGCATCGTTTGAACGATACCAAAAACTCGTTGAGAGTTTCTTGAGAGTTTATATTTTTAATTTATATAATAAATAATAAGTATAAATTAATTGTTATCACGTGATCTATCATGTGAGTTTATATTTTAATTTATATATTTTTCAGGTACTAATAATGATTAGAAAAGTAAGAAAATAAAAGTAAATTTCACGGATGGGTTTGGTTTGGGATGAAAATTAACATCATCTTGTCCTGACCAGTCTATTATTTAAATATTAAAAAATAATTAAATTATTTTTAGATACTATTATATTTATTTATTCAAATTTTAATAAATAATATATTTATCGATATAAATATTTAAAAAAACTTAAATTATTTACTAATCAGATTAACATCAAACATTAAATGTTGATCCGCACCAAACCAACCCCACAACTGCAACCGAATTTAACCTAAAAACAAGTTCTGATGCTTTTTTACGTGGTATACAGTTTTCATTAAAAGAAAAAGAATTTATTTGAGCGAATAAATGGGAACTGCAACGAGGACGGCGATGCGATGCGCTGTAGATCTGCCATGATTTGATGGGAGTTGGATCAAATCGTTCCTTCCGCGTTGAAAGCGCTTTTGTCGGTTGCTGACGTCATGTTCCGTACTCCGTCTGTCGTCTTGTATGCCCGGTGCCATCCGGAGTCGCCGCGTACCCTTCCACCGTCAACCTTCATCACATGCAGTTTCGGCCGAAACCGGCGATCCGGTTTCGACTGGTCCGAACCGAAATTTTATTTTGAATTTCGATTAAGATTTACTATTTATTACTGTTTATCTTCACCAACGGCGCACGCGAGAGCATGCCGGGCTCGAGCGCACGGGAGCGGGAGCTCGCCGGGCTCCCGCGGGCGGACGGGGGCGGGGGCGGGGGGGGGGATCTCGCGCCGACTTCTTGTCCGAACTCAAGGGCCCTGCGCACTCATTAGTTTGCGGTCACTCCCTTGTCTATCTCACGCCCTCACAGATCTAACACGTATTCCCGCAAGATGAGGCCGGCCTTACATTAGAGCCAGCGCTATCGCCAATTTGATTTCAACGTCCTTATTGGTTTCTGTCAGATACTATTCACGTACATAATATTTTTCACGTAATTATTCATTATTTTTTAAAATTTTTAAACATATTATAATTTTTTAATTTGAAGTTAAAAAATAACTGAAATAAAATTAAATTTTAGTCAAAATATAATTTCCATTTTGGACCTTCGATGTATGGTTATACTTCAGAACCGTTGCCACGAGATCGCGCAAAACTTATTGTTTTGGCTCATATGCCTACAAATGCTCGTCCGGATCATCCAGGTACTGAATTTGTAATTCCATACCCAGATGTTCCAAACTCAACTGATGATGATTATGATGATTAGTTGTATTATCTTAGAATTTATAAATTATATATGTGTGAAATACATTTTAATGAAAAGTTAAATGTGCTTATGTTAATTTTTAAATTTTAATCATATTCATATTATTTCTTGTATGTTTTTTTAATACACTAATGTATATTAAAAGTAGACTATATCAGTGACTAACTATCAAAATTAATTTTAACTAACTTAAATTATATTTAATATTATGGTAAAATTAAGTATAAATTCATTCTTAATTTTTCAAATTTTTTCAATTTTTTTATCGTATTTTTAATTTAAAGTCAAAGTACAATCAAAATATAGTCAAACTCTGGTCAACACCCAATTAATAATTTAAAAAAATCTTTCGGCCGAAACCGAAATGGCCGAAACTGAAACCGAAACGGCCGAAACATATCGGTTTCGTTGGGTCCCGAAACCGAAACCGATACCGAGTTATAAAACCTTGCTTCATCAGCTCCCTCCACGGTTAGTTTTTCGAAAGATTTTAGGATAATTACCTATAACATCTTCAAAATCAAAGCAATTACCTATCATAGTTTTAAATTAAATAATTATATTTAGCTCTTTGAGTTATTAGTAAAATTACAAATATTTTTTCCAGTTAGATTTTATCATCACAAAAGAAAATATTTTAGAAACATTTCATTTAAGAAATATGTAAAATATCCAAAATATCTTTTTTTAATATTAATTTATTATTAATGTTTAATTAATATATATTTTTATGTTATTCGTAAGCATGGTTGATTTCTCTCCAATAATCTGACTATAAATAATTATAATGGCCATAAATCTCTAATGTCTTTTTCATCGAGTTCCATGATTTGATAATGATGTTTTTGTTCTTTTATTTGTGTCAATTTTTCATATTTAGGTGAGTTGTATTTATCTCCAATGTCATTCCCACGTTTGTTTTGGAGTATTTTTTACTTAAGGACTCATCTAATTTGTATTTCATGTCAGATCAATATTCTTTGTTAAAATTTTAACTGCAGGTGTTAGAGGTTGGAAAAAAAATACTAGTTTTTATAGTTCTTTGTCAAATCGATTGTCAATAATTTTTTTTTTTATAATCTAGTTACATATAAAATCTTGTGTTAATTTTTAACCCAAAATGTGAAGAGGCTATGGCTATGGATCCATTTTATCACAAAACATATTATTTATCAAAAAACTCCTTTCATTTCATATATAAATTACAAATAACTCCTTACTATTTTCATAAATTTGTAAACATTTTTTTCAACCTAGAACACCTCTTAACTAGGATTTCAAGATGGAGTTTTAATTTGACATGAAACACAAATCAAATAAACTTTGTAATCAAACATTCAAGCATTTTGATGCATTAAGAAATTCTTTAGCCAAATAAAAAGCTTTATCAAGGAGTTTATAATTAGAAGTATATTGCTGTTGGGATTCGCAGTGAAAGGTTCACAAATCACTTTATTTTCAAACAATACAAGAAACGAGAAGTAATGTAAGATAAAAGAAAATAATAAGATAAGACACAATCATATATGTGATTAACCCAAAATCGAGTTACGTCCACGAGGGGAGCTAGAGATCCATTACTAAAAGGATTTATACGAGTTTTATAAGAAAAACTGCACTCTTTTTTACTCAACTAAACTCTTTCACCAAGCCTCGATAACGCCCCTACCTTTAGAGAAAATCTCTAAGAGAAGACCACCAGAAATCACCATAAGAGACCACCGAGAAGCACAAGAAAGATTCACACAGAAAAGCTAACACTTTCTCTCTTTCTCTTCTCTCTATTTCTTTCTAATTCAACCTCAACACTGCCCCACTAAACCTTATGTATTGCTAGAATATTTATAAGCCCTTATTGAGTCTGAATTTTACTCTAATTATAACTCCTATTATTATAAATCAATCATAAGTCTAAATTTAACTTTGGATTCCTACTTTAACTCAAACTCTAATCTGAGTTCGACACCCAAAACTCAATATTTTGTAGCCTAAATACCTAAAAAATTTTGTTACTCCATATCAACCATAAAGCATAAGCTAGCACAGAATTTTTGAACATATAAATTGGACTAGATGAAGTTGTACATGATAGTTCATTTCTCAAATTATCAAAAGTCCATTTGAAATCCCAATTAAGCCTAGAGAAAAATAAATTCTTAAACGTTCCAAAAATATATGATTCAAATTCTCATCATAAGATTGGCACCATAAACAATATGATGCACTTGAATTCCTCTTAACTTAAGAAGGAACAATTTAACCATGCATTAATTTCCACAATAATAGATATATTCTACAAGGAACACATATATCCCAAATATACTTTCAACTAATTTTTTTTGACTCATTTTGAACAGATATAAGCTTATAGATTGAAGCAACTAATGTTAGAGGCATACCTAGATAGTCCTAAGGAAATGAAGCAACTTTAATGTTTTAAGAATAAAAAATTTTGATATAAGTATCAACGCTTAATTATCGAGAACATATGAGATGAGATTTATGTAGGCTTATAACCTGCGCAAACATAATATGCTTAAATGATTTGCTTCATGTCATCACAAATATCTTTCCTTGCTTTATGCACAATCAAGAAATCATCAGTATAAAGAAGTTTTGAAATTGCAAGCCACAAGCTAGTGCCTCTAGCTATTGTGTTATTCATTGAATCATAGAACATGCACCTACACAATTTAAATGAAAAAAAATCATCAATCCTTGGATATTTAAACAAGCTAAGATTTCAACTACTAATTTTCTAATGCACACAACAATATAGTTACCATAACTTCAAAGCCCCATTTGGTTTGGGACTAAAAAAATAAGAAAATCTCATTTTAGAATAGTATCTCTAATCCAATTTTAGTTCAAATTGAGATTAGTTAGTCTGGCTAAAAAATGAGATCAAACCAAACCAAATGGAGTCCAATTGACCAAATATTGATTGAAGTTGATGTAGAATAACTAAACCCCATTTCAAGAAAATCAGTAGTCAAGTCAAAGTTGAATTCTAATTTCAATTCAAATTTACTAAGATTGGTATAGTTGTAGTCCAAAAATTATATCTTTTGGTACATTCATCGAAGTTGAGGCCTAAAACTTATCATCTGTAGAAATGGGAGAAGGGCCGCTATGCTGATTCGCAAGTAGCAGTAAAGTTTTGGCTTCCTACTCCGGGGTTTCTCTGGATACCTAGACTCGATACAACAATTGGTCCCAATAATAAGAAAACCCACCGGTCACCCTTTTCCTTTTTCCAAATCAGCCACCATAGGGGTCACACTAGAGTTCACGATGTCAACCCTTTTGAAAATAACTTTCGAATGGGAATTATCGTGATCCTATCATTCATCGTGGTGGCAACATGGGCCTTCATCTTATTTTTGACTTCTTATGTCCTACACTTAACCCAAGGAAGAGTCATACCCAAAGAATAGATTTTGAAAGTCTTAGCATGTCGATGATGAAAGCTGCTGAACTTCTTAGCTAATTCAATTATTTCATCTCAAGCCCAAATTAGCTCTTGCTATCTTTGGCTATGGGTGCTCCATCTTGTGGGGGTTATGGAAAGATACAAATGTTCAATTCAATACAATACAAACTACAACTACACCAAAGTGGAAGGGCCACTCACCATAGAAGGCTTCTCTCCCATTTGGTCTAGTGGTATGAGCAAATAATGCTTGAACATATTCAAGAAAACTTTCATTCTGAATAGTAGTGAAGATGTTATACTACTCCTAAGCGTGCTTCACAACCACTCATTCATCCTAACCAAATAGTAGAATCTATGTTTTAGTGATTCCTTTCTCCGCTAATCACCCCTTCCCAACTAGCCTGGCCGATCGATCGTCGGTTGATTGGCGATAGGGGTTGAGATGGTTCAAAGTTGTTGGAATGAATCTTTATCAAACAAATTGATTTGGGGGTCTTGATTAGTCCCTTATTTTCAACTATTATAGTTGGAAAGTCTACCTCTATATTTGGACAACCCTTTCTCATCTTAGTGAGTCTTGCCCCTTAGAAATGAGATATGTTATGATAACAGTTGATGACTAAGGCAAAGGAGAGTAAAATGCTTGATTCTTCAGTTTACCTCTAGTCTCTAAAACAAAGGGGAGTAAATGATGAAGGCTAAAAAAATGATTTAAGGTGGCATTATCCATAAAGAAACCACCCCAAAACCAAGTCACTATAGTATTTCCTACTACAGGCATAGCACTAGCTAAGCTTGTAATTACTGTAGCTCCCCAAAAGCTCATCTAAGCCCAAGGTAGTACATATCCTATACAAGTTGGCACAATCATTAAAAGGAATATGAAAACTCTAAGACACCGAATAAATTCCCTAGGACTGCTATAACTCGCATAATATAGAATACAAAAAAGATGAAGGTGAACCATAATGAGAAGCTGACCCATGAACAGTTTATTGATTGATCGACCTTCTGAACTAGATTTCTCAATTTTAGAATGAAGAATCAAATACTAATAACCCACTAGCAAGCATTTGATCGAAGTAGCGAGCATGAGAAAGGTCGATTTGCAACTAAGCAAAGGCTAGAGCCATTTTGTTATTACACTTAAAGAGTCATTGGAGTGTCAGGTATGATTGTAGACCATTGGGAAAGTGTATACAAAGTTCTATCATATGGACCTCATTTTAATTTAAGTGTGTCTAAGTAATCGGGAATTCTCTGCTATTCCCTTCATAGCATAGCTATCATTTTGAATAACTTCACTTCTAGAGCTAGTTTATTTTAATTAGCTGTTCCTTGGATCATTTCAAAAACTACTTTAGGTAGCTCTTCTCTTAGTCTTTGATGGATTTCCAAACTCAACTCAAAGTTAAATCTTTTTGAAATAAAAAAATAGTCTAAAATTCATTGTTTGGGATATGTTATGTAGCTTATGCATCTGAAATTAAGCAAATAACTATCCATTTGAAAGTTGAGATCAATTTTTGTGATTTTATTATTTGCTAGTTCTACAAATTCTATCTCTATATTAATCAAAATGAGGGTTTATTTTTTAGTTTGATTTTATAACTGTTCTAGTCCAATATGAAATGAGATTTAAATATTTTATTTAGAATAAATTATGTAGGATTAGTATTAGAATTTAAGTCTTACCCTTAATCTATTTCAATTAGGACCCTAAATTGGTTTGAATGCAATATATATAGTTCCAAATTTGTAATGAGAAAAGAAATTTTTTTGTCAATAATATTATCTTATCTTAGGTTTGTTCCCTCTTTATCTTCCTTATGGATTCAAGTATATATCATGATGAGAAGATAGTGATCTTCTTCTCTATCTCTTACGCTTTCTCCCTACATTAGTTTGTATCAGAGCAAGGATTCTCTAGCTTAACTCCCTTGATCATATTTGGGGGCAACAACTTCATGGACGATAATCTTGAAGAGTATCAAATTCAAGATTCAGTCAAATAAAGTTTTCTTGATTCTATTACTATGAAATATAAAGCTTTAAAGTGTCTTGAAAACCTTAACGAAACTCATCAAGAGATCATTCAAGAAACTCATAGTCTTCTTGGAGATCAATTTATGAAGCAAATTCTACAAATCAAGTATATGTGCTTAATTTTCATGGCTACAAGAATTTGTTACTCTTTTTAGTTTTGATGACTAACAAATCTTATATCTAATTATATCTTGAGCATGTGTAGGTAGTAGTTACGTCCAACTCAAAATAAAGATCAAGTCTGTTTGGAAGCCTCAAGTATAGATAGATTTGAAAATAACTTTGAAGATCGGGTGTAATGGTGGATCAACAAATAGAACTTAAAAAATCAGAGATGGAAAAAAATCTTAAGAGATCAAGTTGGCTAACTAGATTTAGAATTGTCATTTATTTTAGTCAAGTCAAAAAAATTTTTTGAGATTAATTATTTATAGTATTCATCGAATTAGATTCTACAGCGAGCTCTTAACAAAGTTTTTTTTTGTATAGAACTAGATATTTATTTAGCTTAATGAACAACTAATTGTGTTAAACAAAATATTCAAACTTCTAATTCTAAATAGAATTAGACAACCCATTGAAAAACTAAACAACTAGCAGAAAGCTTCTGTAGTCCTAGTTCATCATAATCGAACGATTGGTTGGAAACCATACGACCATCTAGGAACTGAATGATCGACAGAATGAATCCCCCAGTTTTAGCAGACCAAAACTGATCGACTAGTTATCCAAGGGGTTAACTGGTTTGGATTTTCTACGTTGCTAATGGGTAATTTTTTGACCATTGAAGAGAAACTAGTTGTGAGATTTCATCTCCAACGGTTAGTTTTAACCCATAAACTATAAATAGAGTAGGATGAGTTTCTCTAAATAATTTTTATGTCTTCTAAATCTTTCTTGAGAAGAGATTAAAGCCCTCCTATCCTTCTAACTCTTGAAATTCTCTAAGTCTTAAATTTCATATCAAATCTTCATTGGCTTTGAGCTCAAACTTGAGAGATATTATAGAGAGACATAATTATATTTTATTTGATTTTCTTTACTTTTATATCCTTATAACTCTCTTAGGTTGTTAGAAGAGGGTTGAGTGTTGTTCTAGGTATTAAAAGAGTGTGAGAGAGTTAGCTTTGGTGTAAAGTGGTACTTGCTCGATTAGAGTAAGAGATTGTAAGGGCGTGGCTTTGCTCAAACGCTAGTGAAGAGTTTAAGTCGTTAGGATTGAGGTAAGGGTCATGAAATAGGCACAGTTGATCATCAAATCACGTATATTAGTTTGCACTCTCTTTACCTCTCTATTATCTTTTGCACTCTTGTATTATTGTGTTTTCTTATGATTTGAATTGATTTTAATTTACTAAATTTTAAAATTTTTTGCAAAATTTGATTCACCCCCCTTTTAGGTTGTCTTTTCGGGCCTTCAGAATTTTCTCAATTAAGCATATCAAATTGAAGGCTTTTTCAATTACATGGAGATTCTTGAGATAATGAAAGTTCAAGTGGTTGAATTGAAACTTAAGGGATATGTCATATCTTGGTGGGGACCACTTCAATATCTACATGCACAAGGCAATCATCAAAATGTTCAAACTTGGATAAAGATACAATATTTTTTATGATAAACGTTTATGCAACAAACTGAATTATGAGATTCAAGAGAGGATAAAGTTCAATCTAACTTCTCAAAAATTCTTTAAAGACTAGTGTTAGTTACGAAATCCCATCTTCTAAAGTTAGTTATGCTATCATGAATTTTGTTACAACATCTCCTGTCATTGATCCATCTTCCTCTACATAATAAACTCCAAAGAAAATGAAGTAATTTCAGAAAGTCTTTTTGTGAATGAAGGAAAACAAGAGGCCTAAGTTTGCTAAGCATGTTCAAACAAAATTCAGTTTACAAGAGAACCAATCTATATATATTGATGAATTTTCTAAGAATTCCATGATTGATAGTGATGCAACTCACAATATAATTTTTTAGAGTACCAACTATCTTCTACCCAAATTTTCATTGAATATAAGAAAGTAGCACTTAGTAAACATGGTGAAGTTAAAGTAATTATTTGTTTGAGTTATATTACTTCATGCGTAAAAATTTCTCCTCATAACTTTGGACCTAAGATATCAAATCTCAAGATGGTGCTTACAAAAACAATTGGTGGATATTCAGAACACATGTACTAAGTTATGACAAAGGCAACAAAAGGGTGGAGGTTCAACAAAACTAATGGTAGAAAGTTCAGAAAAAACTATTTAATCTTCATCATCAAGTTTTATGCTAAAAAAAAGTTTAAGAACACAATTGCAATAATAAAATGTTTAAGTTTTGACTTAAAAATAAGTCTTTTATAAGTAGAGGGGACTAATATAGGATAATTATATCTAATTTTAACAAAATCAGAAGTCAAGTTAAATTTGAATTCTAACTCCAATTCGGATTTTTCAGGATTGGTATAACTATAGTCTATAGGCTATATCTTCTAGTACATTTATCTAAATTAGACAAATAATTATTTATTTAAAAGCTGAGATCAAGTGCTATAATTTTGCTATCTACTATTTTTGCAAATCCTATTTTGATATTTGACAAAACTAGGATTTATTTATTAGTTCAGCTTTGCAATAGTCCTAACTCAATATGAAATAAGATTTAGATTTTTTTAAAAAAAAACTTATGTAAAATTAGTAATAAATTTTAATTCTTATTTTTAGTTTATTTCAACTAAGACTCAAAGTTAATTTTAGGAATCAATTGAAATCGAAACGTTTCGGTTAAAACTTAAAACCTTAATTACAACTCTTCACTTAATGTTGGAGGTATTTGTGAATAGCAAAGTTATTCGTTCACAAAGAGTGGCTCTATTCTCCGGCATCTTTCAGATTTTCTCATGAATCATGATTTCCCTTGCTTTAGTCTAACCTTGAAGAATGCAAGGTTTTGGACACAAGAGGTAAATCTCTTTAGTTGCCTAGAGCGACAACAGTGGAAGAAGATCATCATACGCATTGATATCTTTTAGTTTTGATATTCTCCAATTCCATAGGAATGAATATGGAGTTTTATAAATATTTTTTTTATAAGAAAAAACTTCTATAAACGTGTTTAGCACCCGGATTTTATAATCTTAAATTATTTCGGAACCATAATATTTCCTATAATTTTATAGAAAAATGCTTGCATGCAAGTTTTTTGTTCATTTGCTTAATTTAAAACTTTTATATGAAAAAAATTTCATATACTCCCAAATTTTTTGCAAAAAAAAAAAATCAATAAAGTATTTTCTAGATATTAAAACAAGCATTCAATCTTGAACACAACAATGAGAATGAGAAGTGAGAAGCTTGCCCCATCAAAAGAAGTTTGCTTCCATTGTTAGAAATTACAGCTAGTTAATTCCATAAATAAATTTAAATGCAAACCAATGGAACAAGTAAAGTTTGTCCGAACAATGACAATATTCTTTTATTATTTGTTTGTCTCCAAACTATTTAATAGCACAAGATCATCAACCAGTAATAATCTATTAAACAAGATACAAACTAATATCTGGATCCGGATTTGGATCCGATTTAAAAAAAAATATTGAATCCGGTATCAGGAATCTGATCCGAATACAAATTCAAGTTAAATGAGAACATTATAGATAACTAGTATAACTTAGGGGTTTAAACGATTGGCTTGGTTTGGCTCCAAAACTAATGAGCTCAAGCTTGTTGAGTTCGAGCCATGCTTGCTCGGCTCAAATATAATTTTTTAATTATTTATTAATTAATTTATATTAAAATAACTTTAAAAAATTATTTAAAAAATAACAATCATAATATCACAAATTACAATTTATAATAAAAAATATTAAATCTAAAAAATTTATAGATAATACTAATGATATATATAATTTAAAATATATATTAAAAAATTTATGCTAATAAAGTAAAATCTAAATATAAAAAATATATCTATCACAACATCACAATTAAATAATTAAATAAATATTATATATTATATATAATAAATTATATTTTTGTATATTAGAAAAATAAATGAGCTCTTGAATTGAAATCGAGTGAGTTGACTTCAACTCAAGTTGGGCTCGACAAACCGAGTCAAATTCAAATCAAACTTAAGTGGGCTCGAGCTGCTCGGGAGATACAAGCTAAATTGACACTTCTAGTATAACTAAATACAATTATTATATCTCAACTCAATCTTAACATTTTATCATTCTAAAAGCTAACAAAATTAGGGACGTAAGTTTGAGGGAGCCCGACGACTACGCTTGTCCAGAGTTGAGGGAGCTTATGGGGAGGTTTGGAGTAGTCAAAGATGTTAGTGTGATTAGGTCGGAGGGAGGAGGAAGGAACCAACTCCGTCTCATTGTCATGTCTTCTAGGGATGATGCAGCGGAGGTGGCAGTGCATAACGTGGTCGGAGGCATTGCAAATCCACTGGTTGTTCTTCCTCTTCAAGCTGTATCGGATAATAATATGTCAAGAGCACCAGAATCCGCAGATAGCCACAAGCTCAGAAATGTTATAGGTTCTGGATTTCAAGATTACGAGGTTTCTATAATGAAGAAACTTGAACAGGATTAAGGAAAGAAAAGGCTGGAACTAACTTCAGCCTTGGAGCTCATGAACCTCGGAACAGCATTTCTAATGTGTGGCGGGGCAACCTGTTGTGTTGTGGGTGTTGGTGACTATGTATGCTGCTTGTTGAAAGGAACCGACGCATCTTTGAGAATCTGTTTGAAGGATTGGATTTGAGCACTTGGCTACCGAAAATGGCAAAGGAGGCTCTCTCTCTCTCCCCCCTAGTTTTTTTATTCTGTACATGTTTCAACCGGCCGCAGGCCGCTCATTGTTGGGCCTCTTTGATTTTTGTTCCTTTGCCCTGTGCTTCTTGATATCACAAATACGCACATTTAGCACTTTGAATGGCATATGTCAAATTTTCCAATATTTTAGGAGTACATAGACCATGTCACATACAAAATTTACACATGAAAACATCCAATGATAATTCTTCTACTTACAAAACAAAACACATAAAAGAACATTTTTTCTGTACAGAAACAGGAAACTTTACACCAAAAATTAAAATTTACCAATTTTTTGACTGTCAATTGCATGCAAATCCATGCAAACACAAGATGGTTAATGATTTTCAGAATACAATACAACAATTTATCCATTTACCGTGGCTTCTTAGAATGAATTCAAGAATTTAGGATGAGCTAGAATAGATATATCTGCTGAATATATCCGGATACATGAATAAGAACTAGAAGACTCAACGCACTCCATCTTTTATAAGAAATCAGGCACGCATTATGAGATCATGTATCCAATTTAAACCAAAAAAATTTTCAAGGAGAGTTTTATTTAGCATTGAGAAAATATGAGTTAAGAAGAGACACTGTGAATTAAGAAGGCACTAAATCATCCATTTGCTGCATAATTGACTGTGCCGCCTGCCATTTCCTCACCATGGCCAGATGCTTTTGCCCAGTAATATGATTGTTGAAAATGAGCGGACTGTTGACAACAACATTGCAGAGGGTGCAGATCCTAATCTCACTCTCTGCCACACCGGCTTTCAGAACATTTTGCTTTTTTAGCTCCAAATCCTCAACAGATGCTGGAACTGGCATCTTCCTCATCCGCTCACCCAGAGGTTTGCCTTTATCGTCGGTTGATGATTCCTTCTTTTCAGTAGAGGTTGTAGATGTAGCAGCTGTAGTAGATGTAGCAGGTGCCGCAGCTGTCACAGATGGAGAGGGTGCAGTCGATGTAGTAGGTGTAAAAGATGTAGTAGCCATCATAGCTGTAGTACCCATAACTGACGTAGCAGGCGGAGTAGATGTAGTAGTCTTAGGGGGCTTTGAAGGCTTTGGTGCTATGGACTCTTGCAACTTCTGCAGGTTACTCTTGTGCTTCTTTCCCTGTCTATGACTCTTGAGATCTTCCTCGCTACTACACTTGATCTTGCATACCTCACAGGATACCGGTTGTGCAACCTTGGCTGGCCCCTTGGAAGGCTTCTTCTTAAGTCTTTTCATCGCTGGATGCACGACCCTAAAGTTTTGATGCACTGGTCTAGCATGGGGTTGAAATGATCGTGGCAGCCCATTTGACGAACCAGCAAGTGCCTACAGAACAAAATGTGGAAGAGACTGATCTTAGTTATAATATGCAAATTGACATAATAATAACTAAGGAAGCAAGACAGCAACTCCAGAAGACTTTATTAGCCACATTCAGTACAAACAAGTATAAACATGGCATACGTGCATCATTTTGCAGAGGAAAAACAATAATAAAAATTAAAACTAGAATATAGTCTTTTAGAAAGGTGCAAGAAACAGTACGATACCAAGATCTTAACCTGATCACTGGTGACCTGAGTTGTACAGGAAAATAGCCTTGAACCAAATATTATCCATCTAGCAATTGCAATTTGCATAAATTCACAAACTCACCCATAAAATTTCCCTAAACAAATATTAAACATAGAGGTCCACATGCATCATATAAAGGACAATAGACATACACATCATCTGGCACAGCAACACAAACATTTAAAGTGAATTTTCATAAAAGATGCAGGTGAGTGTATTGTGCTAAGGCTATCCAACAGAAGCAAGAATTAAAACACAAAATCTATTTAGGTTAAAAAAGAAATATCTAGGTGTATCATAAAAAGAAAACGCGACAATAGCAAAAGGTCGTCAATGAAGATAATGCTAGCTCATGTGTTTGGCTCGACAAAATCTGTTAAAAACTCAGCCCAAAACCCATGGATTCATATAATTTGGGCAGTTCAGGAGACCAGATATACTCTAAGTCTGCCAAATTATTCTGAAGCAAGTTCTCAGATGCCTAGCTAATCCAACATATGGCAGCACTGTCTTAATAGAAGTTGATGAAATCTCAAGCACAATACAATTCCATATATTAAACCCATAACAAACACGGACTCTCAAGTGGATTCCACGATTTCAGTTAAAATGTGGTCTCCTTACATTTTTATTCAGGAGAATAACCAAGACTCTGTTGACAGTTATCAAAACTACAATAGTGGTTATGAAGCTATAGTACATTGATCAAACTAAGATTCAAATGTTGTGGCAGTTATGACTTAGTTGACTGGTAATGCTATCATATTGAATTCAAATGTGTATGAAATATTTTTAAGGACAAGAAATAACAAAACTAAATTTGAAATGATATTGAACACCAGCATTCAATTCATAAGAACTGGGATAGTGGACTAATGGCTCATAGAAAGTGGACAAAGAGCTGTGAAACTTGTTCGTTCGGTATGAAGATTGGACTGAATGTCAGATTATTGCTCACTAACTCTCCCACTTCATGCCTTAGAATTAAAATTGATGAACATGAGTGAAAGCATTCAAATCAATTATTATTCGCTAATTCCCCCACTTCATGCCTTAGAATTAAAATAGACAAAGCTCGGAAGTACTGCATGCATTGGCTAGGTCAAATATGGACTGCAGACTGAAGACATTCCAATATATGGGGAAGGCAGAGTTATCAGGTCTTCAAATCATTAAGGTTTGAATTTTCTGAAACTAGAAATTCACCATAAACAATGTTAGCTAGGCTAGAAAACAAAAATGCTTGCATAATGAGAGATGACCCGCGACAAGAATATTCATTTTCATATTCATGCAATTATTAGTGTATCCCAAACAAATGTCAAATATGTTTGCCAATAACATCCTAACCGAGAGACACCTGTAACAAAAATACAAAGTTTATTTGGGTAGCAGGCTAACAAGTATGATTGCTTAAATACATCTAAAGACAACTTATAAATTCAAACTTTCTAACTTAATTACATGAGGTGGATGCCAATTGCTCTTTCCACCATCATAATAATAGTCATGTATCAAACATCATTTTAGTATATCAATATTATAAATTGTTTGAATAAAAGAACAAGGACTAGTACCCAATACAAAAACTTTGAAGAAGTAAACAAACACCAAGACTCTCTCCACAATTAAGAAATCGAAGCGTACTATTCTATGCATCATAACCTTCCAAATAACACTTGACCTCACTGTTAACCTGCCTTTTTCATCATTTCCACTTATGGAACTATTGTTTAACATTCCTAGTGTAACAATGAGCGCAGATTTTGTCAACACAACCGAACAACAGTGACCCACGACTGGTTACCCTCTTAATCCAGGTGAGGTAATCATTAACCCGATAGAGACGCCTACTACTTGACTTAAACCATTCAACTAACCAAGGTGAGGTTATCATTAACTCCATGGAGACGCCTACTACTTGAACTAAACCATTCAACTGAGTGATGCCATTACAAAAACCAGATTTCACTGATATCACATACAAATTAGCTACATAGAACCCTAACCACTGAAACAAAGAATCATATTTGCCAAAAGAAAATCAAGCGACAGAACAATTCACATTGCCATAGAGCGCGGGATCTACACCATACTGCCGGACAGCCTCCTTCAAAGCCACATCGTGCCCGCCGCCTGCGCCCACAGGCGGCGCCGCGTAGTAGTACGACGACGCAGGCTGCAGAGAACTCTCAACCCCACCATGGTGCTCCTCGTGCCAAGCGCTTCCTGGATAGGAATTGGGCAAGTAGGACTCCGTGGCGGCCGGAGCCAGTGCTCCGGTGGCGGGGATAGGACTAGGGTTAGGGTTAGGGTTAGGGTTGGGGGCGCCAGAGGGGTAGTGGTAGTAGGAGTGGGAGTGGGAGTGGGGGTGAGGGTGCGGGAGGTGGAGCAGATTTGGGTGCTGGAGGTGGTCCGGCGGAGCGGCGTAGTGGCGGTGTTCGGCCCACCTGGCGCCGCCGGCGTCCATGGTTTTGGTCGAGACGGAGAGCGAGAGAGAGAGCGAGAGAGAGAGGAAAGCTTGCAGTTGATCCGACCCGTTCTGCTTGATTTGATTTGTATACAATTTCGGGGATTTTTTTTAGGCTCCCACAAATTAATCACAGTGGATGATGTAATGCGTTACCGAAGATAAGAGTACAAAAAATGTACCTCCCAACTTTGTAGCTCATTTATTGATGATTTTATGTAGGATTATATAATAAATTATGATTAATTTAATCATAATAACACAAAATCTGCATTTCGAGAACACCCAAACATTTCTCTTTGGCTCCGTTTGGTAATCATTAAATTCTGTGCGATGGTAAAAATAAATAAATAAATAAACTGTAATAATTGTATTTTATGTGCACATCCAACTAACTTTAACATTTTACCAAACGGAGTGATTGTAGGTAGTTTGTTGACAAGATTTTGAATAAGCTTTGACCTGCACTAAGCAACATGCTAATGATCCACCAAGAATGATGATATGGTAGGAACTGTTAGTAAGAGAAAATCATAAATATATACATAAATTGAACACAATCGCCTCTATAGAACAGACAGATTTCTGGGCAGCAATACAGACCCCACACCTATCAAGGTTCTCCAAGGGGGTGGGCATGACTGCCTCATAAATCTGTGGACATTATTAAGCAGCATAATGGAAACACAAACCTAACCTTTTGACCCTTGCAACAACAACAACAAAAAATACCCTATAACGAAGACTGGACTTGCAAGATTCCACCATGAATCTACAAAGGAAAATTTGGATTGCGAATCCAACCGGACTACCTGAAACCGATGTCCTAGAATAATTTAGTCCCTTTGCAAATGCCATTTCTCTAGACCAACATAAGTTCTTATGGATACCACCAGAACATTCATGTCACTTTCACGCTTACTTTTACTTTGATGCCAAGTCATTCTTCAGGAATCTTCAATACTCAAAGAGCAATGGAACCACCATCCCCGCAGACATCCAAATCTTCAGACTTTTCATGGGTTTAATCTGTTCTGCTCAGCATTCCTCCGAAGCATGAAAACATTAAAGTAGTAAATAACAAGCTCTTTGGTACTTCGAGAGGGAAAGGCAAAATGAAGATCATCCCAAAAACTCTTGCCAAGTGAACGGGTATTAGAAAGAACCACTCGAAATGCTTGCTCATCCTCAGTGCTCCAACTTTGGGCCACAACCTCTCCCATGTTACCAAAGCCCAGCTCCATGAACTTGTCGAGTCCAAGTGTTTGCACAAGCTTTTCTCTGGCTTCCATAACATGTTTTCGAACACACCTGATTGAACCCCGATCCACACAGTCACAGATATTCTTGCTATTTCCACATATAATGTCTGACCACAATGATCCATAATCAGGCATTGGCAGCACACAAGTACCAAGCCATTTCTCACTTGAGTCGTCTTCGATAGGGTGATGAGCAACTGATAGTGAATGAGTAGCTGAGGTTGAGGAAGTAACAGCGCCGTCAACTGATGCCACAGGATAATTTTTGAAGTCATGTGGTCTCCACGCTGGAATATCTGCTTGATGATTTGGTCCAATAGCAACAGGCTTCAGAGGGTAATCAACTATCCCATGATTGTTGCTAAAATAAGGAAAGGAAGATGCCACAACAGGTGTATTTTCTTCATGAGAAATAAATGCACCCCAAGGCAAGCTGTCAACAGCATTGATATCAAGAATCTCAGTGACAGAATCAGTCCCCATTATCGAATCATGACCAGCATCAACTGTAAGTATAAAAAGGATCAAAACCAATGCTTACCAATGACATTTTGACATAGAAACTGATCCAAAACATATTTATCTTTATAAGTACCAGAAGCAGGTTGATCCTCGCCAAAGGATTGTCTACTCAAACCTGATCTTACAATTTCACAGTTGCCACTACTAGCCAATCTGGACATGCTGCCAACAGCAGTTGCAGAAGAATAACTGGGAACAATGGGATACCTCTCATTTTTGAGCTCCTCATCACAGGCGCCAGGAGGTACCAGTGGAACATCACTTCCAATCCTTGATTCACCTTGAAATTGGGAGATGAATTCTTTCCTTTCTCCATCTTCAAATAAAAATACGCTCATCGTGAAATGGATTGGCCATACCTAAAACTGAACAATAAACTTCAATATTTTTACCTGAAGTTAACAAGTCCCCAAGAGCATTGGTAGATGATGAGATCTTTGCTACAGAAGCTAAACAACCAACACAACCGAATTGCCTCGGGTGCTTATAAGATATTTGATACAATTCCTCGTTCTCAATAAGACGTTTGTTATGTTTAAAAACCATTTTTAACCTGAACAGCAGCAAGCCAAAGAAATTAACATTGAAGGTGCTTTTGATAAGATATCTTGGGCTCAAGACAACCTGGTTCAAGTGTTCTGGGAGGAACCTATACCACCCAGACAGGCCTATTGGGCAAAGCGAAGTGGACAATATTATCCATGTTATCAAGTTGACGTGGGAATAATCATGTAATTAGGTTTGAAAAATGGTTGAATGGTGATTTCAGTTAGGAGATCAGATGGGGACAATAAAAAGGATCATAAATTTTTTGATTTTCAAACCCAAAGTACATGCAGCATGATGGCGTGGATCAAATTGTCCACATTGCTTTGTCCAATAAGCATGTTTGGATGGTCTACATTCCTCCTGGAACACCTTAATTAGACTTGGCTACCTCCAATATTTGTACACTAGCAAAACAAAAGAAATCACAAATCGAAGTAGTTGAGTTGAAAACAGTAATGTCCTAAACCATGTAACGTGATGAATGCCACAAAATACCAATATCTAATTTAAAGCAAAATTGATAGGGCTAGAAGTTATCTCATTTTCTAGAAAGACAAGAAGCAGAAAACTAACATAACATGAATTGGTAGGTTTATTATTTGCTTGAAAAAATTAACTCCCACTATCATAACAAATTCTTTTATTAACACTCTATTTCGTCAAAAAATTTAACTTCTATTTCAGTCACAAACTCAAACCCTTTTCATTTGGTTCCTTATTTGCTTCATAAGGGCCATTATCATTATAATTCCATCTGAGTTACTAGAAGGATGAGCAAAGTTGGTCTAGAGACTATGTCTCTCAACCTACTCACATTATATAAAACAATTTCTTTCACCACTATGCGCAAACTTCTTTTCCCCTTTTAAGTACATGTTATTCTACTCATCGTTTGTTTCTCATCTTCTTACATATCAAGAAACTGGCTTCGTTTCAATTGTGTTGTAATCTCTGTTTTCTAGATATTTGCCATTTTTTTGAACATCTACATTTCACCATGTAGGTACCATGAGGTTGCGAGCATGAAGCCTATATTTCAGCTGGGTCATCTTGTTTCTTCCTCCAGTTTCAATATTCTTATTCACTTTGGGCAAAATGAAAAAAAAAAAAACTAATGTTCCATTACTTTTTAATATTCTTTCTAATACCAAAGTCAAATTATTGTGTTTTTTAGACAAAATAAAAAAAATTATACTATTCTTTGATATTCTGAAAAAACTGATGTACTTGAGAAGGCCATATTTTGAGTCTTAAAGAGATTTGGGATTATGCGCAATAATCCCTACATACTCATGGCAATTCCACATAGCCCCTAGAAAATTTTCCTAGTACAAAATGATCCCTTCAAAAGGGTATCTGTTCGAAAAGTTCAGTACAACTAAAGTTCACAATTTCAAGAAGGACATAAAAAATTTTGGAGGGGTATATGTCCTAAAAATTAAAAACAAGTGATATAAATGTGGAATGTATGAACTTGGAACAAACTGGTAGCAGTAGAAACTTCTATTGTTGGTTTTCATACAGCAAACACCAATGAAGCCAATTTGAATCTAACAAGCTAATATTTTATAATACTTGATTTGATACAAAACACATTAATATTTTAAAATTAGTGTAATTGATCAGTTGATCACTCTTAGTATACAATGTAGTGCAAAGGATCAGATGATCAACTTCAAGATTACAAATTAGCTTAATTAGTGGTTACAGAGGTAATGTTCTTAGCTTACCTTGCTGATTAAGCAGGCATAACTTGAGCTAGTTATGAAATAAACTATATTAAATACAGATTGATTGTTTGTGCAAACCAGCTTAATGAGGGAAGCTTTTTTCTGATAAACCTAACTCATATCTCCAAACTAAGTTCTATGAGTCTGACAAAACAACTGGTGAACTTCTTTAAATTTTATCCCATCATAGTAAGCCCTACAGATTAGGAAAATTTAAAAAGGACAACCAAAAAGAAAGAGGAAAATGGTTAGAACAACATGGATCGAATATCAAGCTATTTACATAAGCATGCCAAGAGCATTACAGGGGTAAAACAACGTCAAAAGACTTTAGTATCAGTAATCATGTGACCTAAAACCAAGTGATATGGGTGCAAACTGGGACTAAACCAGACAAATATGAATAACAAACCACAACAAACCTATGTGTATACAAACAAATTTTTCTTTCCAATGAAAGAGACAAGATATTAAAAACACTAAGAATAACAACACACTAAACCATCACTTATGATTTATTATACAGTTTTTTTAATGTCTGCAGACAAACACCAAATGACAACACAATCAATTGCCAAATGGTACTAATGCGGTGTTTCGTTATAATTGTTGTCAGCATTTCTATCAAAAGTCACCTGTCACAACAACGCAACAGAATCTTACTAATTTTCCGGTGAACTCTTACAAGTCATATACGAAGTACACAAAGATTTGAAAAAACAAGCATGCATTTAACAGATCCTCTCTCACACTGTCATGTCACATTCTTCCAAACAATGGACGCCATTATATTTTCAGGCATAACACAGTTCAACAAATACAATTCATGCATATTACTGTAAAATATCATTTTGCACAATGGATGCAAGCCAAGACACAAGAATTTGAATTTCTCCAATGAGATACCATACTCAAAAAGAATACATCCAAAGTTCATTGCCCCTCAAGCAATCAAGACATGCACAGTTCCATTAATTAGTGAAAATCAACAATTGCCACGAAAACCTAAAGATGCATTCATTTGAGAAATGCTACTTACCTCCAAACCACTGCCAATTTAGAGAATTGTCAATAATTACACCCAACCTTTCCCAAAATTCGTCAGAGAATTATCCATATCGAATTCCTAGAGCTCTAAATCAAATTCGCTACAAATAAAAAGATTATGCCCAAGTAGAAACAAACTTTTTCCCAAAAATTTGGTAGGTAATTACTGAAAGAACACAAATTTAAATCCAATAGAGAATAATTACATAAACGTGAACCTAAACTCGGTCAATTCGAATTGCGAGAGGGCAATAGTCTAAAACCAAATATACAACAGTCCAAACAGGGGATTCGCGAATCAAGACCAGAAAACGAGATCAAAACGAGAATCAGACAAACCCTAACCCTAGAAATCAATCAGGACGAGGGAAGGGGAAAAGGGTACCAACCGAAATGGGAAGATGCAGCGAAAACGATGGAGGGGAAGATTCGAAGATCCGGACAACGAATCTTGAAATCTCGATTGGAATCGCGAAGCTTTTTCCCCGCAGGCGGAAAAGGCCAAAAGGAGCGGAAAAATGCGGGCCCACGTATTTAAGGTTGGTGTTTGGATTGCCCTTATTACTGTAAGTAATAAAAGTAAAATTACTTTTGTCGTTTTCATTATTTAAATAAAATTTATTTTTAAAAATAATTGAAATAACACTTTCAGATGTATTTTAAAATAAATTAATATTTAATAATCTAAACTTCATCATTTAACAATCTAAACTTCATCACTCTATTCTTATTTAGCTGATGTTTTAATAAAAAAAAACTTCAAGGCTGAATTACAATTCTAACAAACAACTTCACCTAAATGATAATTCACAATAAGTGTGTTGTGTTATTCCTAATATAGCTTCTGGCTCATATATTTCTTCTCATTACCTATTGATGAGTTTCCAAACAAATATACTTTTACTATATATTGGCAGTATTAGTTTGATGAGCATTTTGTATTATCCTAATTGGTAATATTTGATATGATTTTTCATTCCTTTCATTGATCTGTTGTCATTGTTCTAATCTTTAGTCAATTGTGAATGAAATTAGATGGATGAAAATCAGCGTGTTCATATACAAAATGTTTAGGCTATTGAAATGTCAATTTTAGTTACACTTGGGGCATTACTCTAATGTTTGTTGAATAAAAAATCAAGGTAGCTAGGGCTCTTAGGCATGAGCGACAATATCTATGAAATAGTTTCTTTCATTATATGATGTATAGCAGTAAGAAAAATTATCAATCACACACACCAATGGATCTCCTTGCATTTTTTCAACTCGCAAATATTATGCGAGAGAGGCTTCTACTCCATGATACTCGATATGTAATGGTAAAGGAGTAGTTGATTATTTTTCTATATACTATTAGGCATAATATGAAAAATAGAATTGTAATATTCCAACTGTTTAGATCTGGTGAGACAATGAGTCGTTATTTTAATAAAATACTCAAGGCAATTAGTGTGATCAATAATGAGTACATAAATCAAGCGATCGGTGTCATACACCCTATTATCACTGGTTCGATAAGCTATTATATGTGGTTTAAGGTAAAGTACTAATATTATTTATTTGTTATATTTGCTCTGTCTTATGCTAATTATTTGTCTTTTCCCTTAGGATTGTATCAGTCTTCTTGATGGGACTCACATTGATGTATCTATTCCTCTTAAGGCACAACCTCAATTTCGTGCATGGAAGAGAATTACAAAGAATGTTTTATGCTCTGTCAATCCAGGTTTAAATTTTCAATACGTCCTCATTCAGCTGGGAAGGGTCTATAACTGTTGCTATTTCTCAATCACCACCCCAACGGTCTTCGCTTAATTGAAGGTTTGGTTCGTTAAAATTGTTAATTTTTTTTGTCAAGTTTGGAAAAATAGAGACATTATTTTTTTTACTCATTATTAGCATTCATTTGTATCTCAGGTAAATAATTCTTGGTTGATGCGAGGTATACAACAATGTCAAGGCTTATTTTCCCATATAAAAGTGTCTGTTACCACTTAAAGGAATATTCAGGCCGAACTCCTCAAGATACTAAGGAGCTCTTTAATATACGACATTTTTCATTGAGAAGTAAAGTGGAGTGGGCAATTGGATTGTTGAAGCATTGCTTCAAGATCCTAAAAAAAGACTCTAACTTTGCATGATAAATACAAATCAATATAGTTCTGGTTTGTTGTGTGTCACATAACTATATTATAATTGTGCATCTTTTCGATTATCTAATAAATAAGCTATTATGAGAAGAGGAAGAAGACAACAGAGAAGGAGAGATTGATAAATGTGAGCTTACATCATCACCAACAACTTAACAGGGGCAACATCAAGCACAATAGCAATAGATTCAATTAAGAGACTTAATTGCATAGGGAATACGGGCGGAATTCAATCACTAGGCTGAATATGAACTTTCTCTATTTATGTTTTATAAATGACATATTATTGTTACTTTTATGCTTTATGAATAACTTATGCCTTGTTCTTTTTTGCATTTATATTTTTGTATTCAAAATTATCATTTATCTATGATTTATGCTAATGATACATGTCATTTTATTTGTAGACAATGGATCTATTTGGTCATATGGAAGAGGGTGCATTTTGTATTGATTTGGGTGATTTTCCACTTGAATATACACTAGAATCCACATCATAAGGTTAGAGAAAGGGAAAGGGCAAGAAAGGCACCCCAAGTTACCATTGGTCCCAACAAGCTTCTAATTTCCTAATTAACTTCTTAGTGGACCAAACAAATAATGATATGCAAGTAGACAAAGACTTCAAGAAGAGTACATTCATTGCATGTGCTTGAGTAGTAAATAAGATTTTCAGTGAGAGGATCACTGTGCAGCATGTGGAGAACCTTTATTGTGCATTGAAAGAGAAATATCTTAAGATAAAGATGATAAAGAAAACTAGCGGGGCTGGTTGGAATGACCAAAAGAAGATGGTTCTAATGTCCAATGATATGCTTGCTAATTATGTCTGTGGGATCAAGATTGACCATTCGAGATAGTGGAGACCTTAGGAATGATCTCGAATCATAAATCAAAATTTATTTTAATTTTCACTATCAGGTATTATGGGAATATAACTTTCAACATGTACAAGCACTTATTATTAATTATTGTGACAATTATTATAAACCTCCTAAAATAAAAAATTTAGTTAATAAAATGGAGACATAAAATAGAAAAGAAGAAAGCATTTGATTGATTTTGAGAAAGGGATACATGGCTTAAGTCAGGATATACCCTCATTTCATAACGAATTTTAACATAGAATTCATAAAAAACATGAAAGAAATAAAAAAAAAAGAATGGAGAAGAAACTTTGATGTGTGTCATTGCCCCTCTCCCTTATGCTGGACCACATGGTGTCTAATCCAAATCGACTTGGTCTTTGGTAACTATTGATGATATCATCTGATAGGATGTGAAAGGAAATGGGAGGAGTTCGAAGTGTTTCCAATAACTGAGTTTTGGTGATAACTTCATTAGATGGCATTACCAGCGTCTTGTTAGGATTAGCTTGAAATATTTTCGATAACTTTGAGTTTTGGCAATAACTTCATGATTTGAAGTATTTTCGTTTGTCAATAAGATATTGACAATAATTTTATTTAGGTCGGAATATTTTCATTAGCCAATAAGATATTGATAATAACTTCATTGATCTTAAAATATTTTCATAAACAACAAGGCGTATGCAATAATTTTTTTAATTTTTTGAAATGTTTCCATAGTCAATAGGGCATAGGTGATAACTTCATTAACCTTAAAGTGTTTTTATAGTCAATAAGGCATAGAAAATAACTTCTTTAGTTTTTGAAGTATTTTCATAGCTGATAAGGCATAGGCGATAACTTATTTTGATTTAGTAGCACCACCAATAGATTATAAGGTTGGATATAGCTTTGAGAATCTCATCATTAATTGCATTTGGGATTGACTAGCTTAAAAGAGTGCATCATCAATGGCTTTTGGAGTTGACTACCTTGAAGAGGCATTGTCAACGGCTTCTGGAGTTGATGAGCTTGAAGGGTGCATCGTCAATAGCTTTTGGGGTCGACTACCTTGAAGGGTGCGTCATCAACTGCTTTAGGGGTTAACTAGCTTGAAGAGTACAACACTAACTACTTTTAGAGTTGGTTAGCTCGAAAGGCGCATCATCAACGAATTTTGAGGTTGACTAACTTTGAAGTGTGACCAACGACTTTAAGGATATTATTAGTTGACTTTATTTAAATAAGGCATTGTGGCTGACTAACTAAGCGAGTTTGATCCTACTTAGTTCAGTTTGAATTAAAGCATTGTCAATACTTTTGGGTTGGCTTAGCTTGAAAGATGCATCATCAGCGACTTTTAAAGTTTACTACCTTTGAAATGTGATTAACTGCTTTGAGCATATTGATAATTAACTTCTTTAGTTTGATAGTATTAGTAATGACTTATGGAGTTAAATATAGTTTTGACGTGTGGCTAAAGACTTTTGTAGTACACCCAGCGAAACTTAGTTTGATCTTATTTAGTTTTATTCAAACTAATTTTGGTTTAGGTCAAGATGATAATATCACCCTTTGTTCATAGCCTTAAAGTATTACTTAAGGTTCAACACACCCAGTGGGACTCGGTTTGACCCTATTTAGTTTTGTTGGGTATATGATTCTGGTCAAAGTTCAATTTCATTTAGCTTGAGTCAAGTTAGACCTTGTATTGGACCTTTGTTGAGTTCTGGATCTGCATTTTGATGGACTTTAGTTTAAATTCAAGTCAACTTAGTTCAACTTACTTTCAATTCAAGCTCAACCTGGCTTGATTCTAGTTTGATTTTAAGCTTAACTTTATCTTGATTTAACTTAATTTTGAATTAACCTAACTTGAGCTTGATTAGGGTTAAGTTTGAGTTTATTCGATTTAGGTTAACTCAATTTGAATTTTTTTGGAGTCCAATTCGATTTGAGTTTTAGTTTATTTGTTTGATTAATTTAGATCTATTTGAGCCAACTTGGTCTTTATCCATTTGTTGTGATTGAGTTACTTCACATTAATCAATTTGATTTGAGAGTCCTTAACTATTTATAATGATTTTAGATGGACCTATAGCTTAGCTTTAAATATACTAATTCGAGGGTTGGCGTAGTTTGCGAGCTTGAAAGCTGGCTTAGATGCGTAAGCCTAAGGGTTAATTAGGTGCGAGTCCAAAGATTGATCAAGTGTGAGCTCAAAGGCTGGCTGAGGTATGAGCTTAAAGACTGACTAAGGCTAATTAAGTGTGAAGGCTAGTTAAGTGTGAACTCAAAGACTGACTAAATGCGAACCTGAAGGCTACCTTATGCAAACCCAAAGGCTGGCTAGGTGAAAGCACATGAAAATTGGTTTTAATGTGAGCCCAAAGGTTGACTGAGTGTGAGCCGAAGGCCAACTAAGTGCGAGCTCGAAGGTTGATTTGGATGTGTAAGCCTAAATATTGGCTTAAGTGTGAGTCCAAAGGTTGGCTAGGCCCGGTGACAGATGCAAGCTTGCCTGTAGGTGAGAGCATGGGGGTGGGTTCACATATACCATATTGGGACTTGATTTCTTCATTTCCCATTATTGATATGGATGCAAGACCAAGGGTGACTCTTCCTTCAGTGACACTAGTATGCCAATCTCTTGATATGGATTTGAGTAGAGTAGTCCAATTGGCCTCTCTGTCACTTGTATCGGTAGACCATTCATCGGATGTGAGTATCCTTGAGTGTTAGTAATTTTGTTTTCTTTTCTTTCCTCTTTTTTGTCTAAGAATCCCTCTTCTTTTAGGTGGATGAGGATTTTAAATACCCTCTTGATGATATGTCAAACTTTGACAGTAAGGAACACTCAAGCTTTGCCAAACTTTACATTGTGTATGTACTAATCTTGCCCTTATTGCAGACGTGGTTCCTAGGTTATGCTTTAGTCTATGGATGTTCACATCCATAAGTATTCATCCACCATCACTAGCATCAGGTAATGACTTATTATCTTCTTCTTTGCTTGAAAATCTTCCTATCTTCTAATGCATCACTTGCTCCTTCAAGTGATGATGGAGAGCCGTGAGCGAGTGACTATTGAGTTGTCGCGATCATCGGGAGCACCATTTAGGCTTTCTGTATTTTAGAATTATGCTTATCTCTTTATCTAGAGCCTCTTCTTGTTTTGGTTTTCTTTATTTAGGAATATTATCATTGCTTTATGAAATTTCTTTGCATTGCATCAGATTTGGTCATGCAACCCCATATATCCCTCCTTTTTTTCTTCTGCACCACAACCATGCAAAACAAGTTCTAATTTCTTCATTTGTTAATGAGTGTGATGATGGACTTGTGTTACCATAATGAGTGGATTTATTTTATCACGTGAAAGTGGACTTAATTTGTCATATAGAAGTGGACTTAGGTTGTCACGTGAAGGTGAACTTAATTTGCTACATGAAAAAAAAGACTTGATTTGTTATATAAAATTGGATCTCATTTGCCACATAAAAGTGGATTTGGCTTGCCATTTAGAATTAGACTTAATTTGTCACATAAAAATGGACTTGGGTTACTATATGGAAGTGAACTTGGTTCGTCATATAGGAGTAGACTTAATTTGCTACATAAAAATGGACTTGAGTTGTCATGTAGAAGTAGATTTAATTTGTCACATGGAGATAGACTCAAGTTATCATATGGGAGTAGACTTAATTTGTCACATAAAAATGGACTTGATTTATCCCGTGGGAGTGGGTTTAATTTACCATAAAGATGCGAGTTTGATCACGGCACAACATAAACTTAATTTACCATATAAAAGTGGATTTAGTTTATCATATAGAAGTAGACTTGTTTGTCACTTAGAAGCGAACTTGATTCACTCCTTAGGTGTGAGCTTAATTTGCCATGAAGATGCAAGTTTGATCACTATGCAAAATAGACTTAATTTGCTACGTAAAAATAGATTTGATTTACCATATAGAAATAGACTTAATTTACCATTTAAATACAATTTTGACCATCATGTAGAATGGACTTGGTTTGTCACCATAAAATGAATGGGGTTTTGTGTCCATATTTTACCTCAAAAATAATAAAGTGTATATTTGACTGGATATTCCTTTTTGAGAAAGTTGAACGTTCCGTCATAAACAAACATAGACACTTATTATTATTATTATCCTCAGAGCTTAGACATAATACCTTTTTAAGGAATTGACTGTTGATTGGTGGCATAGGCCTTTCCCCCTTATCATCAATCAGTTAGTAGGATTCTTCTTTAAATATCCTTTCGATGATATAAGGATCTTCCCAATTAGACTTGAACTTGCCTTTCTTATTTTAAGGATTATGAGGCTTCTCAGGACTAAAATCATTACTTCCTTCTGGAAGATTCGAAACTGAGTCATCTTATTGTAGGCTATAGACATTTATGTTCGATACATTTTTAGGTTTTCCTAGACCACGAGCCTTGTTTTATCTAAGGAGTCTAACTCATCAAGATGAAGATAAATGTTATCTTCTCTTATGATTTCTTCTTGCAAGGGAATCCTTAGAGAGGGGATTTGCACTTTCAGTGGCAAGACTATCTTAATCCTGAACACCAATACATATGGCATTAATTGGGTAGGGGGTTCAATATGTGGTGTGATAGGCCTATAGTGCCTCAACAAGCTTTTGGTACTAGTCTTTCTTATTTCTGGCAATAACTTTTTTCAAGATCTTAAAAAAGGTCTTGTTGAATACCTCAACGAGCCGATTGGCTCTTGCATTGTAAATGGATGAATATATTCAATCTATCTTGTGATAATGCGTGAAGGTCCTACCTTGAAACTTCTGAAGGACTGTCCATTATCAGAAATGATCCTTTGAGAGACACCAAATCAATAAAAAATATTTTCTTGAAAGAAGCGATAATAATATTCACTTTTACCTCTTTCAATGGAATCACTTCAGCTTACCAAGAGAAATAACCAATTGTCGTTAGTATGAAGCGGTGGCCCCTAAAAGAAGATGGTTTGATTGGACTGATGATGTCTGTACCCCATACCTCGAATGGTCATGATGACACTATTAGATATACAGTATTTGGGTGTTGATGGATGAAGTCACTATGAATTTGGTATAGGTGGCATCTTCTTGCGTATTCAATATAATCTCCAACTATCATGGGCCAATAATAGCTCATACACTTGATCTTCATCATTATTTTTGAGCCCGATTGATAAGCCCCATAGACCCTAGAATGCATTATTTTCAGGCCTGATTGATAGTCCCCACAGACCCCAAAATACATTTTATACATAACTTCTTTGGGCTCCTTGTCTAAGAGATAGTGTAGAAATAGTTAGTCGAATAACCTTCTATAAAGAGTGTTGTTGATAAGTAGAAGGTGTACAATGCTTTTTTTAAGTTGTGTCCGGGCAAATTTATCTTTTGGAAGTTCTCTACTTTTAAGGTAGTTGGTGAATGGTGTTATCCAACCTATGGTCTCTTCTACTAGTCTAGATTCAGCCCTCTTATACTTGATGTTAAAGATTGAGCTCATCACTTGTCTACTACGGACTATAATTAGAATTTTTCTTTGATCAAGGTCAGCCAATGCCTTGACTAATTTGGCTAAAGAGTTAGCTTCCATATTGATAGATTGAGAAACCTTAATTATTTGAACATGTGAGATTTGCCTTATGAGCTCTTGAGCCTTTTAGTGGTATTTCAGGAGCTCAGATTTGTGAATTTTATATTTTCCTTGAACTTGATTGATAACCAGTTACAAATCACTAAAAATATGTAGGTATGATATTTCCATATTGAGGATCATTTCTACTTCGACAATTAAGACTTCGTATTCAGGTTCATTGTTTGTGCATAATTTTGAGAGGGAATAGGAGATCATAAAATGTCCCAATTTGGAGTGACATAAATGAGTCCAATGCTTGCTTTGATTTATGAAAGCTTTGGTATGGTCCTTGGTTTGATGGATGATGTTTCATCAAAGTATAGTTTTTAGCATGGTTCGGCGTTTCAGCCGAAACCGAAACATTTTGGCCAAAACATTTCGGTTTCGGCTGAACCTGTGCCGAAACGGTTAATATCATTTCGGTTAGGGTTTACTGTTCATTACTGTTCATTACTGTTCATCCTCGCCAACGAACACAGCGGGAGCGCGCGGGAGCGAGAGCTCGCCGGGCTCGAGCGCGCGGGCGGGAGCTCGCCGGGCTCGCTCTCGCGGGAGGGAGCTCGCCGGGCTCGCGCGGGCGGGTGGGAGCTCGCTGGGCTCGCGCGGGCGGGCGGGAGCTCGCCGGGCTCGCGCGGGCGGGAGGGAGCTCGCTGGGCTCGCGCGCGGGAGGGCGGGAGCTTGCCGGGCTCGCGTGGGTGGGCGGGAGCTCGCCGGGATCGCACGCGGGGGCGGGAGCTCGCCGAGCTAGAGAGCGGGGGGCCGAGAGCTCGCCGGGCTCACGCGCGGGGGTGTGAGCTCGCCGGGATCGCGCGCATGGGCGGGAGCTCGCCGGGCTCGGGCGGGTGGGAGCTCACCGGGCTCAAGCGCGAGCAGGCAGGCGGGGGGGGCGGGCGGGAGCTCGTCGAGCTCAAGCAGGTTGGGGGGGCCGGAGCTCCGGGCGGGCAGGCGGCCGGGGGGAAGCTCTGGGAGGGCAGGCGGCTGGGGGGAAGCTCCGGTGGGCGGCGGCGGCGGCTTGGCGTGAGCTCCGGGCGGACAGGCGGGCGGGTGGGAGCTCGCCAGCTCGCGCGGGTTCGGGGGTGGGGTTGTTGTGGGGGGGGTGGGGTTGTTGTGGTCGTGGGAGGACCTCGCGCCGGCTTTGTGTTCGAACCCAGAAATCCTGAGCACTTACTAGTTTACCGCCGTCCTATCTCGTGCCTTCACTAACTTGACTCGTACTCCCATAAGATGAGGCTGGCCTTACACTGGGGTCAGTGTTGTCGTCAATTTGATTTCGACGTCCTTATCGGTTTCTATCAGATATTATTTACGTACGTAATATTATTCACGTAATTATTCATTATTTTTAAAAAATTTTAAATATATTATAATTTTTTAATTTGAAGTTAAAAAATAATTAAAATTAAATTAAATTTTAGTCAAAATATAATTTTTATTTTAGACCTTCGATATATGGTTATACTTCAGAACCGCTGCCATGAGATCGCGTAGAGCTAATTATTTTAATTCATATGCCCATAAATGCTCGTCCAAATCATCGAGGTACTAAATTTGTAATTCCACACCCAGATGTTCCAAACTCAACCGATGATGACTATGATGATTAGTTGTATTATTTTAGAATTTATAAATTATGTATGTGTGAAATACATTTTAATAAAAAGTGAAATTTGCTTATGTTAATTTTTAAATTTTAATCATATTCATATCATTTCTTATATATTTTTTTTAATACACTAATATATATTAAAAGCAGACAATATCAGTGACTAATTATCAAAATTAATTTTAATTAGCTTAAATAATATTTGAAATTATTGTAAAATTAAGTATAAATTCATTCATAATTTTAAAAAATTTTTCAAATTTTTTCTAATATTTTATCGTATTTTTAATTTGAAGTCAAAGCACAGTCAAAATATAGTCAAACTCTGGTCAACGCCTAATTAATAATTTAAAAAATTCTTTCGGCCGAAACTGAAACGGCCGAAACTGAAACCGAAATGGCCAAAACATATCGGTTTCGGCCGGTCCCGAAACCGAAACCGAAACCGAAAACCTTGGTTTTTAGTAAGATTTTCCTTCTTGGACCAAAAGGATTTCTTCATCAGAGAGCTCACAACTTAAAGGAGAATCATTTGGTACTAGATGAGCTGCAAGAAAATTGGTGAAGACTTATCCTTTGATCACCTTTTGGAGAATAAATTTGATATCGCATTTCATAAGGATTAAAGCCTACTTTCCAGCCTCCTGAGTACAAGCCTAGTTATTAGGTATTTTATGGGATTAATCTTTAATATTAAAATGACTTGATGAGAAAGTAAATAATGTCTTAGCTTCTTGGCCGTGAATATGAGCACCAGACAATACTCTTCGATAGGAGAATAGTTGTTTTCTGCCCCACTAGCATTCTACTCAAATAGTAGAGTGTATTTTCTTTACCCTTTTCACTATTCTAGGCAAGAAGTGCCCCCGAGGATCCTTCCATTGCTGCCATATAGAGGATAAGGGGTTTATCGGGTAAAGGTGCTACTAGGACTAATGGCTTTAGAAGATACTACTTAATCTCTTCAAAGGCCTATTGGTAGTCTTGATCTTAAATGAATGGAGTGTCCTTCTTCATCAACTTAGAAAAACGCTTGCATTTTCCAAAGATCTTTGAAATGAATCTTTTTATGTATGCAAGTCGGTCTTGGAATGACATTAATTGCTTTAGCTTGCTAGGTGATGGTATATATAAGATAGCTTTGATCTTAGATGGATCGATTTCAATCCCTCGATGTCTGACAACAAAGTTGAGAAATTTTTCTGATGATACACTGAAAGCACACTTCATAAGATTCATCTTTAAATTATATTTCCTAAGGTAATCAAATACCACTTTTAGGTCTTGGATATGCTTGTCTTTGGATTTAGTCTTGATCACCAACTCATCCATATAATATTTTACTAACTGTTGTATAAGGTCATCAAATATTTGAGTCACGACTTTTTGATAAGTGATGCCTGCATTCTTAAGCCTGAAAAGCATCACCTTATAGTAATAAATGCCAATTGATGTCATAAAGGCCGTATGTTTCTCATTTTTAAGATGCATCTTGATTTAGTTATATCTTAAAAAACTATCCATGAAAGAGAATATTTCAAAGTCGACTGTGTTGTCAATTGTGATTTCCATTATTGGTAATGAAAAATCATCTTTTGGTTATGCTTTATTCAAGTCCCTATAGTCCATACAGATGCATATTTGGCCATTTTTTTTCTTGACTGGTATGATGCTTGTCACCCAATCTGGGTATTTTTCCTCTCTGATGAAGCTTACTTCAATTAGATTTCTTCTATTACCTTCTATTCTAGGTCAAGTTTCATCTTCTTAGGTACTTGTTTGATAGGTGAAAGCTCGAGATTGATGGCCAGTTTATAGACTACAACTTCAAGATCTAGTCCAACTATCTCCTTATAGCTCCATGCGAAGTAGTCGATGTACTCTTGGAGCACTTCTTTAAGCTAATTTTGGCTTTTCTCTGAAAGCTGAGCACTGATGAAAGTCAGCTTGTAGTCCTCCTTTAAGCCTAGGTTGATCTCTATTAGTTCATCGACTATGGCTTGCCTCTCGTCCTCAAGTTCTAGTGGAGCTTCTTTTAATTGGAGGATTATTTCTTCACCAAGTAATTCATCATATCAAGTGAGGTTTTGATAAAGGTTCATCTGAGGGTGTTTTAGCTGTATTATACCCCATTTCTTTTAGTTCTAATGAAATTCCACCGAGGATGTCACCTTCTTACGATGTCTAAAAAGTCGTAGCTATCTTGGTGCTTAGCTCATCTAATAGCTTAAGTAAGTCTTTTGAAACTTTAGTAATAAAGATAGCATTTTTTGTTTGATTTCTATTATCATCTTCATCAGAAGTATAATCACCCAAGCAGGCTCACGGGGCTTTTTCATCTAAAGAGACTGGGTCAAAATATCTTCCTAGGTGAGGAGGAGCAAAGATCAAGCTAGCAATTTTTTGTTTTACTTGACTAATGGAAACAAACTCCCTATCAGTATCGAATCTTTGATAGTATTTTACATTATCATAATATACCTCATGAACATCAAAAGGGTACATATCTCTATCAATTTGGTATTCTTCACCATTCTTAAAGTATTTGAGACATTAATATAGGATTGACGATACTACTTTATTTTCATATAGTCATAGCCTCCCCAATAGTGCTTTGTATGATGTATTAGTATCGATTACATAAAACTTGGCATCTATCATTATCTCACCTACTTTTAGAGGGATAGTTATAACTATCAAAGCTCTTTGGCTATTTTTATTAAGCCCTTATATAGTTATAATCTCGGATGATGGATGACACACATCTAAAATTAGACCTCTTAGAATTCAGAGGGTCATCCAATTGACTAAGGAACTTGCGTCAATCAAGATATGATTTATTTTAATCCCATCGTTGTTCCTTGAGACATACAATAGTCTATTATAATATGTTGTTCTAGGTAGCAGGTCGTCGTTTGTGAAGGTGTTGGCAGGAGTTTGGCGTACACACAAATACTCCACCTTCTCTTCAGCAAAGTATGCTTAGTAATTAGCTAGATTTTGCAATATGTGTACTAGTGTATTCTTGAATTCTTGTGATATCATGAAGGTATCAAAAACACTCAGTATAGTAGGAATTCTTGAGGTGGACTACTATGTTATAGTTTGCCTTTTTGAGTGCAGGTTCAATGTGTGAAGGCCCGATGCCCTCCTTTACCTGAAATTCCTTTTCCTTATCCTTGGGATGTTCTTATCCCTAGGCATTGAAGCTTGTCTTGGAGGTAACATCTTTCTTCCTTGGAGTTGTACCTGTTTTGCTCTCCTTACTTGAAATATGGCATCATGAGATCAATAAGGTTTATCTTTGAAATCACTCCGAGGCTAATCATGCGATAAGAGATAGCGAACCCTTGCCACTAGTCAGTAGTTCCCTGAATGTCCTTGGAGGATGTGATTGATTAATAATCGTCTCATTCGACATTAGAATTAAGCGTGTCGCCTTTCTTATTGAGAGGTATTTAGAGGCTCTTTGGATGAATCCTTCTATTTTATCTACTAGCATAACCTTTTTCAAGACTTTGTAATTAGAATATTTCTTCCGTGGATATTTAGATTGGCTTAATTGTGGATATCTAAATTGATTTGATGCAAAGGTAGAATGAGTTTTAGCATTAACTCATTTGGTCCTCTCTTGAAATGCCTGCTTCTTCCATTGGTACTTACTAATGTAAGACCTTCCGAAGTGGTCATAAAGTTATTCTACTTTAGACATAGAGTCATATTCATCATTTGTACCTTGTATGCATAATTTTCTTAAAGTCGACAAAGCACATCACTCTATATATTCTAGGACTGGGACCTCACCAAACCTAACGAATTAAGTATTTGCTGCTAGATTTCCTGATGAAGGCTAGGATAGTAGCTTGTTGGTGTTCACCTTGGATGTATGAGTCACCATGCAATAAGAGATTATAGACTTAGATAACTCTCTTCGATAGTGTCTAGCTTTCTTGACTTGTCACTAGAGTAAGTGGCATGAGTGAATGTTCTGATCCCTAGGAGAGTCGATAACTGATTTCTCACCACCTCTATGAGGTCTTTTTATGGCTTTGTCTTTTTTGCTAGTACCTTCTACATCCTCTTGACTTTCTCACAAAACATGATAGTCGTATTTATCATACTTTCCATGTGGGCAACCATAGCCTTCATATGTGCTTTCAACATTCACATTTATCTCTTGACAAATCTCATATTAGTTATAGCTAGCTCTTTCATAATATATAGTTGTAGTTTGAGCATACCATAATCATACTCATGGGCGAATCACTATCTAAGATAACCATTTTGAGAGCAGTCCTCAGGGAGACCTGTAGAATCTCTCATTGCATCAGTAACATTTCTAATGAATCTATTCACTTCTTCTTACCTTGCACCCTTAATTTTCTCATCATTAAAGCGACGGGGTGAGGATCGGCTTAGTTGTAAATCTCCAATGGTAAATATGGCAAAGTATGCTCCCACCGAAAGTTTACTTTCTTCATTTTCCATATCAGGGTTCTCTAGCAAAGCTTTGAGTTTGTCAGGAAAGAATTTTTCAAGAGTTACATGGCTTCATTCTCTCTAAACATGTTCATTCAGAGCATCGATGTATTCTTGGATGGCTGATTTCTTAACATCATATTTATCTGGTTGAACCAGCTTCTTCTTCTTGCTTCGAGTAGGTGAGACAGTTTACTCTAATGAGGCTTTCTGTATCACCATCTTAGGCTCTTCAAGTTTTTTAGTAATTTTTTCATCAGTTTCTTTAGCCTTTTTAAAATGTAAATATTTCATAGGTGCCCTTGTTCGGGAGTATAATGAGGCTTTCTGTATCACCATCTTAGGCTCTTCAAGTTTTTTAGTAATTTTTTTCATCAGTTTCTTTAGCCTTTTTAAAATGTAGATATTTCATAGGTGCCCTTGTTCGGGAGTATATTGTACTTCTTTCCCAAAGAGGATTTTAGCAAGTGATTCATGACTCTATGGTAAGGACAATAGTATAGGTGATCTATTTTGTTAGCTTCGCTTGGCCTCTTGGATTCTAGTAATTGGAGGCCTAACTTCAGGGCATTCTGAAATATTTTACCTACTATTTCTCTTTGAAAGAATTTTCTTTTTGAGTCTTTATTGGAAATCATTGAATTTTCCACTTCTCCATCTCCTCCATGATTTGGTGGCTTCTAAAGATTACCTTTGTTTATGGTGGAGTTCGGAGATTTTGTTTGCCCAATTATTGTGAATGCAATCCTTATATTTTTGGAAGGCTCTCCACACTTTATCTTTTTTTTTTGGATTGAAAGTTTGTGAACTAGATAAGTTCGGTGGGCTAATTCTTTCCAACTTCTTGACTTGCATGATAAGGTCTTGAAAAGTATGTATCGAAGAGATTCTTAAATAAGATGTCATCTATTCTCCCCTTATATTACCTAGAACTAGATTCACCGCCTTAAATTGACTTATGAGTTGTTCACACTTAATACTGAGATTTTTCTACCGTGTGATATAATCTAAAATAAACTCATTGCCACATTTCGTGGATCACATCTATGGATAATGCACCTTTTGCTGCCTCTGCTACTTGGGATGGTTGTTGAAATCGTTCCAACTTTTCGAGCTTCTAACTCATTTATAGCATCATCTCTATTAAGTCTATCATCTTCTTTTAAGCTCCATCTTTCTCTTTGTCTTGCTATCTTAACCATTTTTACAGTGCTTTTATGGTCACTTCTTGGTTGGGGCTTTCAGTTATGACCAAGGCTTCTGTCAAAATATGATGTGGTCCATATTTTAAGGATCAAGTCTGGGCTTTGGGTTAAGGCTAATTTCTCCTATCAATGGAGTCATCTCATTCAAGAGTCTACTCATGAGGCAGGTTGCTACACCTTCTCTTTGGTGTGGTAGCAAGGAATAGTCCACAAGAGCCCTCTCTTCTTAGATTTCTTCATTAGTAAGCCTTACTCGAGCATCCTTCTTTTGGCATTTGGCCAACTAAGGTATAAGCTCGCGGTCCCTCCTAAAGTCATGATGAGAAATGACTCTGACAATATGGGTGGTCTCCTTTTCCAAAATATCATGCTCAGTTGTTGCTTTACAGTGACTCTTGTGGTTTTGTTTGGTGATTCACTCTTTCATCATAGTTTTAAGGCAAGATTGTGCCCCCAATGATTTGCTCTTATATTTTTCTAAATTACTTAATGAAGCAAAGGAGTTGGAGGTAGGGATGGTAATGACCGACTTTGTTTAAGAGATAGATTTTTCAAGTCGGCTGAAGATTCTAATAGGTTTTCCTTGACTTTTGATAGTCAGGATGAGATCTTCTTCCTTAATGTTTGTGTTTGAATTTGCCATTGATTGCCCATTGTGAGGAGTTTTGTGAAGGGGACCAAAAACTAAGCTTCTTTTCAGTCCTAGCCTCCGGAAGGCCGATATCCTTTTTGGTTGAGGTATAGCTTTTAGCTCTTCATTCGAATAACCCTTCTTATTATGAATGATGATATTGTACCTCCTTTCCTTTGATGAAAGGTGAGAAATAGGCTAGTTTGCATGAGTGCAACCTCAATCAGTGTAGTAGTAGGTGTCTTCTTGAACTAGACGACTTTAGAGATAGTCCCAAACTTGATCTGCACTTTAGCTACTTTTGTAGCAACCATTGACTGAGGTAAATGCATAGTTGAACTTGCCCCCAGGATGATGGTGTATCTCGGGATGGAGATATTCTTTGTTATTACCATTTGATTCTTTCTTCTTTAAAGGGGAATATAATTGATCAGTTTTCAATTGTAATTCTACCATATCAGTGTTTCTATCATATTAACTAGGTTTCTACACTTGGGGAAGAAGTTGAGTTCCACTAGACGTGCCAGAATTTATGGGATCAAAATTGACTATCTAGAATAGTAGACCCTGGAGCGACCTCAAATCACAAATCAAAATTTATGATAATTTGCACTATCAGGTGTTATGGGAACATAACTTTTAATAGATACAAGTCTCTATTATTAATTACCCTAACAATTATCAAGAATCTTCTAATGCAAGAAATATAGTTAATAAAATAGAGACATAAAGAAAAAGAAAGTATTTGATTGGTTTTGAGAAAGGGATATATAACTTAAGTAAGGGTATACCCTCACTTTACAATGAATTTAACAAAGAATTATAGAAAACATGAAAAAAATAAAGAAAAAAAAAGAGTGGAGAAGAAGCTTCAATGTGTGCTACTGCCTTGCTCCCCTACACTGGACCACATTGCATTTGACCCAAATTAACTCGATCTTTGGCAGGTGTTGATGGCATCGTTTGATAGAATATAAAAGGAAATGAGAGGAGTTTAAAGTGTTTTCAATAACCTTAAAGTTTTTGTGATAACTTCATTGGATGGCATTGCCAATGTCTTCTCGGAATTAGCCTAAAGTATTTTCGATTACTTTGATCTTTGATAATAACTTCATGATTTAAAGTATTTTTGTTAGCCAATAAGGCATCGGTGATAACTTTATTTGAGTTGGAATATTTTTATTAATCAATAAGACATTGGCAAAAATTTCATTGACCTTGAAGTGTTTTCATAGTCAATAAAGTATTGGTGATAACTTCTTTATTTTTTTAAAGTATTTTCATAGCCAATGGGGTGTAGATAATAACTTTATTGATCTTGAAGTGTTCCCATAGCCAACAACGCATAGGTGGTAACTTCTTTAATTTTTGAAGTATTTCCATAGTCGATAAGGCATAGACGATAACTCCTTTGGATTTGGTAGCATCACCAATAGCTTATAAGGTTAGGTATAGCTTTGAGAATCACATCATCAACTGCTTTTGGAGTTGACTAGCTTGAAAGGACACATTGTCAATGGCTTTTGGGATTGATTAGCTGAAGAGGCACGTCATCAACGACTTCCAGTGTTGACTAGTTTAAAGGGCACATTACCAACAGCTTCCAGGGTTGGCTAGCTTGAAGAGTGCATCATCAATTACTTTAGGGCTTGACTAACTTGAAGAGTGCATTGCCAATTACTTTTGGGGTTAGCTAGCTCAAAAGGCATATCCTCAATAGCTTCTGGGGTTAACTAACTTTAAAGTGTGACCAACTATTTTGAGCATATTTTTAGTTGATTTTATTTGAATAAGATAATGTGGTTGACTAACTAAATGAGTTCGAGCCTACCTTAGTTTAGTTTGAATTAAAACATTGCCAATGCTTTTGGGTTGCCTTAGCTTGGAAGATGCATTGTTAATGACTTCTGGGGTTGACTAGCTTTGAAGTATGACCAACGACTTTGAGTGTGTTAGCAATTAACTTCTTTAGTTTGATAGTATCACCAACTTTGTAGTATGACTAAAGACTTTTGTAGTATACTTAGCGAGACTCAATTTGACCTTATTTAGTTCTATTCGAACTAATTTTGGTTTAGGTCAGGATGATAACATCACTCTTTATTCATAGCCTCAAAGTATTGTTGAAGTTGAGACTCAGTTTGAACTTATTTAGTTCGTTAGGACTAACATGCTTCAAGTTTGAGTTTGATTTCATTTAACTTGAGTTGAGTTTGACCTTACGTTAAACCTCTATTGAGTTCTAGGTCTACATTTTGATGGACTTTAGTTCAAATTTAAGTCAACTTAGTTCAACTTGCTTTCAATTCAAGCTCAATCTGGTTTGACTTTGAACTTAGTTCAATCATGATTTAACTTGATTTTGAATTGGCCTAACTTGAGCCTGATTAAGGGTGAGTCTGAGTTTATTTGGTTTAGGTTAATTCAATTTGAATTTCTTTTGGAGTCCAGTACGATTCAGGTTTTAGTTTTTTTGTTTGATCAATTTAGGTCTATTTGAACCAACCTGGCCTTTGTCCATTTATTATGATTGAGTTACTTCACATTAATCAATTTGATTTGAGAGATCTTAACTGTTTATGATAATTTTAGGAAACTCATAGTTTGACTTTTAATATGAGAACTCGAACATTGGCTTAGTTTGTGAATTTGAAAGCTAGCTTAAATGTGTAAGCTCAAGAGCTGACTGGGTGTAAGTCCAAAGACTGGCCAAGTGCAAGGCCAAAGGCTGGCTAAGGTGTGAGCCCAAAGATCAGTTAAGTGCGACCTTGAAAATTGGTTAAGTGCGAGCCCAAAAGCTGGTTGACATACGAGCTTAAAAGCTGGCTAGGTGCGAGTGTGAAGGCTAGCTTAGATGCAAGCTCGAAGGCTGGCTAAGTGCAAGACCAAAGACTGACTGAAATGTGAGGCCAAAGGTCGACTAGGTGCAATCCTGAAGACTGACTAAGTGGGAGCTTAAAAGTTGTCTTGGATGTGAGCCTGAAGGCCGACTAAGTATGAGTTCAAAGGCTAGCTTAAGTGCAAACCCAAAGATTGGTTAGGTGTGAGCCGAAAGATTAGCCGAGTATGAGCCCAAAAGCTAGCTTAAGTACGAGCCCCACGGCTGGCTAGGTGCAAGTATGAAGATTGGCTAAATGCTAGTCTGAATACTAGCTTAAGTGTGAGCCCAAAGACTACGTAAGTGCAAATCTGAAGGCTAGTTGAAGCGCGAGCCCAAAGATTAATTAGGTGTAAGCCCAAAGGCTAGTTTGGATGCTAGTCCAAAAGCTGGCTAAGTGTGAACTCAAAAATTGACTAAGTGTGAACTCGAAGACCGGCTGAGTGCAAACCCAAAGGCTAGCTTAAATGCAAGCCCAAAGGCTAGTTAGGTGTGAGCCCGAAGACTTGCTGAGGTGTAAGCCCAATGATTGACTTGGATGCGAGCCCGAAGTTTGGCCAAGTGCAAGTTTGAAGATTGACTATGTGTGAGATCGAAGGATAACTGAGTGCGAACCCGAAGGTTTGCTAACTTGAAGACTGGTTGAATGTAAATCTGAATGCTAGTTAAGTATGAGGTAGCAGATTAGTTGAAGTATGAGCCCAAAGACTAACTAGTATGAGGTAGCAGATTAGTTAAAAAGACTAACTAGTATGACCCCTTCAATATTTTTTTTTATAAATAAGTCTATATTTTTAATCATATTTTAAATAAAATTTTACAAAAAAGACATTAGTGTTTTTTATATTTATAATTACAAATTTAATATTTATAAATTACAAAATAGACCCTCAGATATTTTTTAAAAATAATTGTAAAATTATTTTAAAATTATTTTTTAATATTTTTTACATTTAAAAATAGACCACCTTTAATATTTTTCTCTATAAATATGTCCAAATTTTATTTATTTTATCAATAAATTTTACAAATAAGTCATCGAAGGTTTTAAAGATTAAAATTTAAAATTACAAGTTTCATATTATACATTTACAAATAAACCCCTTCAATATTTTTTTTATAAATAAGTCTATATTTTTAATCATATTTTAAATAAAATTTTACAAAAAAGACATTAGTGTTTTTTATATTTATAATTACAAATTTAATATTTATAAATTACAAATTTAACTTCGGGGTGTTATTTGCAAAAATCAAAATTTCGGGGACTTTTCTGTAAATTTGAATATTTCGGGGTGTTATTTGCAAAAATCCGGGGCGCCGGCGTGCCGGCAGCGGGACCGGAGGCGGACGCCGAGGCCGTTCCGCCTCCGCGTGCCGGGGACGGAGGCCGAGGCCGGCGCGCCGGCACGCGGGCGCGGACGGCCAAGGCCGAGACCGTTCCGCCCCCGCGTGCAGGCGCGCCGGCCTCGGCCTCCGTCCCCGGCACGCGGTGGCGGAACGGCCTCGGCCGTGGCCGTTCGCGCCCGCGTTTCGGCGCGCCTGCGCCCCGGCCTCCGCCTCCGCTCCCGCCCGCCCGGCCTCCGGCTCCGCTCCCGCCGCCTGCCGCCGGCCGGCCGACCTCCTCCTCCGCTCCCGCCCGCGCGACGGGGTGTTATTTGCAAAAATCCGAATTTTGGGGACTTTTCTGTAAATCGGAATAATTTCGGGGGTTTATTTGCAAAAATTCGAATTTCGAGGACTTTTTTGTAAATCGAAGTTCTTTCGGGGTGTTATTTGAAAAATCCGAAATCCGGGGATTAAATATAAAAAAATAAGTTTTTAGGGGTGTATGTGTAAAAATAACGGGGGTAAAATCGAAATTTTTGGGTAAAATTTTGATTAAATAACAATCAGGGGCTGTGGGTAAATACGGGCGAATTTGAAGGGTAGGGGTAATTACGGAAATTACGGGGGTTAGCGGTAATTACCCCAAATTACAGGGGTCACCGGTAATTATTTCTTTATTTTATGAAGCAACTTTTTTATTTTATTTTATTTTCCTATTATTTCATTCTTTCCTCGCCAAGACCCGTGCCCCCTCTTCCTGCTTACTTCCCACGACCGGGCCATGGTATTCTCCAGTCGGATCTGGTAGTCTCCCAATGAGATCCTGCCACTCTTCACTATAGCGGGGCGGGAGGTGCTTTGGCCACTCTTCACTATAGCAAGGCGATATGCGCTCCGCCTTCTCCTCTCAGGCTGGATCTAGCCATCTCCTGGCTGGATCCTACCACTCTTTACTGCGGCGAGGCGGGAGGCGCTCCGCCCTCTCCTCTCTGGCTAGATCCGGCTGTCTCTCAGTCGGATCCGGCCACTCTTTGCTGCAGTGGGGTAGGAGGCACTCTACCCTCTCCTCTCCAGCTGGATTCAACTACTCTGTGCTGCGACAGCGTGAGAGGTGCTCCGGCAAGGAGATGGTGAGCGGGTGGCTTAGTGGCGGTGCAGGTGTACTGGGAGCTCGGCCGTAATCTCTAGTTCGGCGATGGAGGTGTAGGTTACGTGTTAGGGCACCATGGAGGGCCATTGGGGAGTGGCTGCGGATGGGGACTGCGAGCTCCGGCGAGGCGGTGGCCAGTAGCCCATCCAAGCGACAGAGGGAGGAGCAGGGCTGTTCCTTCACAGAAGGGAGAAGGAACACAGGAAGAAGATCAATAGAAAAAAGAAAGGTTAGATAATCACTTTTTTCTTGCTTTCAATCTCCAAGTCTCGATTACTTCCGATCCTAATCTCCCTTCTTTCTCTGCCTTTTTTTTTCTTTCTCAAGTTTCTCGTCAATTTATAGGCTTTAAGAACAATGGAGATCAAATTTTTGATCGGTTGATTTTTGTATTAGAGCGTCAAATCTCTTTGATTGATATGTAAATTTTCTTGATTATAATTTATTTTTCTGAGGAGAAATTTCAAAGTTTGTACGGATAATGAATTTTTAAGAAGTTATTTATAAAATTTTTTAAAAAATTTAGACTAAAGTGGACTCACATAAGTTTCAGGGTTTTTTATAAATGGATATATTTGTAAAAATTTTAAAATTTTAGGGTTTTATTTTAATAAAATTTAAATTTATTTGTAAATAAAAATTTTTGAGAGCTTGTATACAAATTCTTCAAAAAAAATTAGGTCAAAATGTGATTTTATAAGCTCGAAGGGTTTTTTTTAGAAAAAACATATTTGTAAAAACTCAAAGGCCTCGTTTGGTTGGGAGTCAAGCCTAGGATCATGTCCGATTAACCGATCTATTATCCAAACACCAAAAATTTGACCAGACTAATATTATTTAATTTAATTAAATTATAAATAGGAAATGACTAAAATGTCCTCAGTGCATTTGCCCCGGCGAGCTCGCCGCCCGAGCTGCCCGCATGAGCTCGCTGCGCGAGCTCGGCCGGCAAGCTCCCCACGCGAGCTCGCTGCCCAAGCTGCCTGCACCAGCTCGATCGATGAGCTCCCCCGGCGAGCTCCCCGCGCAAGATCGCCACCCGAGCTGCCTACGCGAGCTCGCCACCCGAGTTCCCCGCGTAAGCTCGCTGCTCGAGTTGCCCGGCAAGCTCGCCGGCGTGCCGAACCGCGACGGAGAAGACGAAGTCGACGGCAAGGATGACTACCCATTTAAAGGGAAAGCTAGGGGCAAAGTGGTAAAGGAAAAATTTGAACCACACGCTAATCAAATCAGTAACCAAATAAGATTTACTTGACTGCATTATCTTTTTACACTTTATCCCTTCTTTTGACTTTGACCTTGAACTTGATCCCCAACCAAATAGCCTCAAAGACTTTATTTACAAATTTTTCAAAAAATTATATCAAAATGTGATTTTGTATGCTTCAGGGAATTTTTTACAAAAATAATATATTTATAAAAATTCTAAAACTCTTAAGTCCTTTTTGAATAAAATTTGAATTTATTTGCAAATAACAATTTTCAAAAAATTTATTTACAAATTTTATTTTAGTCCAAATCTTACTTTAGCTTTTAATCTAAATTAGGACTCAAATTTAATATCTAAATTTGACTCATCACAAATCTAACTCAAATTCGAAGTCTGAAGTCTACTTAAACAATGTTCTCAAAACACGAAAGTACCAATAATATCAAAATCCTAAACTTTTCAAGTAAGGTATATTTGTTTCGTAGCACTTAAAAGTTCTAAGAATTTTAATATTCTAAAATTTTAAAATTTTGAATTTAAAAATTTTGATAGTTTATTTGTTTTGTAAGGCATGTTAATTCAAAATTTTAAATTTTTATTTTATTTTGTTAGATTTATAAATTTCAAAATGATACGTTTGTGTGCTAAATTTTAAAGTCCAAGATTTTGAAATCTAACTAATTTTGGAGAATCAGTAAATTTTATAATTACTAAAAGTTAAAAGTTTTAGAATTTCAAAGTTCTATATAACAAACATTAAATTTTAGAACTTTTAGAAGTTAAAAAATCAAGAATTTTGAAATTTCACAAAATAAATCGATCCATAGTACTCATCCTGGATGGGAGCACGGGAAGCAATGTCAAATACTAAAATCCTGCGAATTCAATTGTTTGCTTTGTTATATCTTTAAATTTTACTAACTTTAAAAATCCTAAAATATGAAATACAGCATTTAATATTCTTTGAATTTAAATTTTCAATTTATTAATTTTAAAAAATTTAGTCAATTTGATCAGACTTTGAAATTGAGAATTTTAAAATTTAACGTGTGATATTTCATGCTAACTCTCTAATATTTATTTTAATTTTTTATACTAAATTATCCAAAATTTTATAAAAAATTTTTGGTAAAAGACCATCTATCTTATAACAAATTTACAGAAAATCATCTAATTTATCATTATTAAAAAAATCACTCATCTTATATTATAAATTTAAAAGGGATAATTACGGGTGACCCCGTAATTAGCCTTAATTACGGTAAACCCCCCGTAATTTTCGTAATTACCCCCATCCTCCTCAAATTCGCCCATATTTACCCACAGCCCCCTGATTGTTATTTAATCAAAATTTTGCCAAAAAATTCCGATTTTACCCCTGATTATTTTTACACATACACCCCTAACAACTTATTTTTTATATCTAACCCCCGGATTTCGGAATTTTGCAAATAACACCCCGAAAGAACTCAGATTAACAAAAAAGTCCTCCAAATTCGAATTTTTGCAAATAAACCCCCGGAAATTATTCCGATTTACAGAGAAGTCCCCGAAATTCGGATTTTTGCAAATAACACCCCGTCGCGCGGGCGGGAGCGGAGGAGGAGGCCGGCCGGCCGGCAACGGGAGCGGAGGCGGTGGCCGGCGGCGGGAGCGGAGCCGGAGGCCGGGCGGGCAGTGCGGGAGGTCGGATTCGGCCCGCTGGAGCCGCGCGGCCGAAAACGCGGGCTGCGGACGGCCACGCCGAGGCCGTTCCGCCTCCCCGCGCCGAGGACGGAGCGGCCGACGGCCGTTTCCGCCCCGTTGCCGGGGAACGGACGGCCGAGGGCCGGCGCGCCCGCCACGCGGAGGCCGAGGCCGAGGCCGTTCGCCCCCGCGTGCCGGGACGGCGGTCGGAGGCCGGGCACGCCCGCGTGCCGGGGACGGACGGCCTTGTCCTTGGCCGTCCGCGCCCGCGTGCCGGCGCGCCGGCCTCGGCCTCCGTCCCCGGCACGCGGGGGCGGAACGGCCTCGGCGTCCGTCTCCGCTCCCGCGTGCGGAGGCCGTCCGCGGCCGCGTGCCGGCGGGCCGTCCGGCGCGCCGTCGGGCCTCCGGCGAGGGGTGTATTTGTAAAAATTAGTTTTAAAAAAAATTTAGAATTATTTTTTAAAAAAAATTTAATGGTCTATTTTTTAATTTATAAATATTAAATTTGTAATTATAAATATAAAAAACACGATTGTCTTTTTTGTAAAATTTTATTTAAAATATGATTAAAAATATAGACTTATTTATAAAAAAAATATTGAAGGGGTCTATTTGTAAATGTACAACATGAAACTTGTAATTTTAAATTTTAAACTTTGAAACCTTCGATGACTTATTTATAAAATTTATTTATAAAAAAATAAAATTTGAACGTATTTATAAGAAAAATATTAAAGGTGGTCTATTTTTAAATGTAAAAATGTAAAAATTAGTTTTAAAAAAATTTTACAGTTATTTTTTTAAAAAAATTTGAGGGTCTATTTTTTAATTTATAAATATTAAATTGGTAATTATAAATATAAAAATACTAATGTCTTTTTTGTAAAATTTTATTTAAATTATGATTAAAAATATAGACTTATTTATAAAAAAAATATTGAAGTGGTCTATTTGTAAATGTACAACATAAAACTTGTATTTTTAAATTTTAAGCTTTGAAACCTTTTGATGACTTATTTGTAAAATTTATTTATAAAATAAATAAAATTTGGACGTATTTATAAAAAAATATTAAAGGTGGTCTATTCTTAAATGTAAAAAATAGTAAAAATTAGTTTTAAAAAAAATTTATAGTTATTTTTTAAAAAAATTTGAGGGTCTATTCTTTAATTTATAAATATTAAATTTGTAATTATAAATATAAAAAACACTAATGTCTTTTTTGTAAAAATTTATTTAAAATATGATTAAAAATATAGACTTATTTATAAAAAAATATTGAAGGGGTCTATTTGTAAATGTACAATATGAAACTTGTAATTTTAAATTTTAAGCTTTGAAACCTTCGATGACTTATTTGTAAAATTTATTTATAAAATAAATAAAAGTTGGACGTATTTATAAAGAAAAATATTGAAGGTAGTCTATTTTTAAATGTACAAAATAATAAACTTGTAATTTGAAATTTGAAATTTTTAAACTTTCACTGTATTTCACAAGGCAACGAGTGGACAGCGACGGCAGCAGCTGTGTGGGGACCGACGGCGGCAGCGGCAGAGCACAATGACGGCGGCGACGCATATGCGTTTAGGGCTACAGGAAGAAGAGAGTTATATAAGAAAGTTCTGGATTTTTTTGTAATTCGGAATAATTTCGGAGAGTTATTTGCAAAAATCAAAATTTCGGGGACTTTACTGTAAATTTGAATAATTTCGGGGTGTTATTTGCAAAAATCCGCGCCGGCGCCCAGGGAAGCAGGCGGAGGCCGGGGCGCCGGCGTGCCGGCGGCGGGAGCGGAGGCGGACGCCGAGGCCGTTCCGCCCCCGCGTGCCGGGGACGGAGGCCGAGGCCGGCGCGCCGACACGCGGGCGCGGACGGCCAAGGCCAAGGCCGTCCGTCCCCGGCACGCGGGCGCGCCGGCCTCTGCCTCCGTCCCCGGCACGAGGGGGCGGAACGGCCTCGGCCTCGGCCTCCGCGTGCGGGCGCGCCGGCCTTGGCCTCCGTCCCCGGCACGCGGGGGCGGAACGGCCTCGGCCGTGGCCGTCCTCGCCCGCGCCCGCGTGCGGGCGCGCCGGCTTCGGCCTCCGTCCCCGGCACGCGGGGGCGGAACGGCCTCGGCCGTGGCCGTCCGCGCCCGCGTTTCGGCGCGCAGGCGCCCCGGCCTCCGCCTCCGCTCCAGCCGCCGGCCTCCGCCTCCGCTCCCGCCCGACCGGCCTCCGCCTCCGCTCCGCCGCCGTCCGCGCCTCCGCTCCCGCGGCTGCCGGCCGGCCTCCTCCTCCGCTCCCGCCCGCGCGACGGGGTGTTATTTGCAAAAATCCGAATTTCGGGGACTTTTCTGTATATCAGAATAATTTCCGGAGGTTTATTTGCAAAAATTCGAATTTGGAGGACGTTTTTGTAAATCTGAGTTCTTTCGGGGTGTTATTTGTAAAATTCCGAAATCCGGGGGGTTAACTATAAAAAAATAAGTTTTTAGGGGTGTATGTGTAAAAATAACCGGGGTAAAATCGGAATTTTTTGGTAAAATTTTGATTAAATAACAATCAGGGGGCTGTGGGTAAATATGGACGAATTTGAGGGGTGGGGGTAATTACGGAAATTACGGGGGATTAACCGTAATTAGGGATAATTACGGGGGTCTACAATTTAAAAAAATCACATTTATTAAAAAATTTAAAAAATATTTTATTTTAAGTCAAATTTATTGACTAAATTAATATAAAAATTAAATTGTTTTTATTTGGTTTTGATTCTCAGTAAGAAAAAAATCAAGTTGGTCTACAATCAATGGTTGTCCAATTTGATTGAGGTTTTTGCTGATCCCCCACCAATTTATTGTGTTTTTTCAAAGACGTCATCTCCTTCCCCCATTATCTCCTGGCCCAATTTATTGTATTTTTTTTTATTGTTACACTGTCATTGTACTTGCATTCTTCATCATGCATCTCCGCTGTTTGGTTGCCATCCTCCATCATGTTGCACATATGCACTATTGTCTTTTATCCCTCAGGATGCATGTCTCTACTATCTAGTTATCGTCCTCTATGTCTCAGGTCACATGTCTCCCCAATCATCCTTTGTCCATTGGGTCACGTATCTCTACTAGCTGACTATCGTCCTCCATTTCTTAATTGTGCATCTCCAATGCCATCCTCCATCTCCTTGGTGCCACCCCCTCATCTCTCAAGCCAAAAGGTGAAGGTACAAACCACATATTTAGAATTTCAAATCTTATGAATCAGAGTAGAATTGGAAATTTTAGGATTTTATTTTGGAACACAAATTCAGTTTTTGGGCTTAGATTTGTTGAATTAGGGTTTTAATTCCAAAAGATAAAGGTACAAACCACACATATAAGGTTTCAAATTTTATGAATTATGGTAGAATTGGTAAATTTGGGATTTTGTTTGGAATACATATTCAGATTTTGAGTTTAGGATTTATTGAATTGGCATTTCAATTGTTGAATATTGGCGTTTATGCATACTACAAATTTGGCTTGCATTTTGATGTGGTTGTGAATAAAATTGACCTACATGTAATGTGTATATTGTGGCAAAAATAATATCAATGCTTAGAAGTATTTATTATTTGGTTGGAGTGTAATATATATATTGTAGCAAAAATAATTATATAAGCATAAACATGTTTATTATTTGGTTGAAGTGTAATATATATAGTATGGCAAAAATAATTATATATGTGTGATAGTATTTTTTTAATTGGTTGAAGTGTTTAGAGCCTAACCATTTATATCTACTACCATTGATTAGGTCATCAGGCTTGCAATTTTTGTTATTTATGTTATTAGGCTAATTATTTTAGATTTTATTGTTTAGAGTTTGTATTTGTATTTTATAATGTATGGTTAGATGTGTTTATTTCTAAAATCCTAATATATAAATAGATTTTTGAACTCTTGATATATAAATAGTTCTACTAATATATAAATAGAACTCTCGATATATCAATAGATCTCTGCTATATAAATAGAACTCCCAATATATAAACAAATCTTTTTATATATAGATAAAACTCTCAATATATAACTCCCGATCTATAAAGAGAACTCTCGAAATATAGACATAACTCTTAATATATAAGCAAAACGTGAAATACACTTAATACATTTATAAAATATATAATACTTAAATAAAACCCTCGATACATTCGTAGAACATGTGATACATAAATAGAATACTTGATACATTAGTGACATTAATAGATATCAATTTGGGAAAACTACATTGCAAATCTTGAAATTATAGCCAATTTCTTTACATCATTCACATCACAAGGGCACAACATCAAAAGTGTGTGACTTAATATGCCTCCTTTTTGGCCTCCCAAGCCTTTTTTAATTATCGGGGGATGCATTTGCAACTCTTTATTAATATTAGATTTGTCAATATTTAGAACAGGAAATTTAGAATTCTCATAACATTTTTTATAGTTGTCTGCAATAAAGTAATTGTTGATAAAAGAATTGGTAATATTGTTGACCAATAAGATGTGCGTGCATGCGTGTTTGCAAGGTAGTCCAGTCCCTTGTCAAACACCACATAAACATGTGTGATCTCTAAGATCAACTAAATTTGTGTCCCTTCTAATCACCTCAAAATGATTGTTATTTGTGTGACCAACCTTTAAATTGTGAGCCTCATTAATTATCTTCGAAAGATGAAGCTCTATATTCAGACAAAGAAGTTTGTCTTTCATGCTCCATCCCAACACTCATACATCGTAGTCATCATTTTATGCCTTCATGAATTAGGAAAAAAGTAGTTAAGAATCCTAAATATCGAATAACTAATAGCTATAAACATTGAAACCTTATGCAAACAATCATATTAGCCACTAAGAGATATTAGGTTTTTTTCACTCAAATATTGAATGACTTAGTCACGCTTGAGGACATCTCACTCTAATGAGGGACCTCGAATAGGTGATTGTATCAATGTCATATATCAAATTTTTCTTGCATCCAATAATATGCATCTATGAATGTAAAGTATAATATGTTGACCACTTTCATAAACTCCTTATTAGTATATGTGAATGCAATCCTAATCATTATTGCCCACCACTTGTCCTTCATAAGCCTTTGATAGGTTTAGCTTTTCCACACAAAAGTTAGCCTACAAATGACCCAAATAATATCTACGTAGGGATTCTAAGAAAATATTATTTTTGTGTTGGTTAAGCATTTTGAGTAATTAGACACAATTGTAATTATTTTTCCATGCCACCACCCTCCGCTCAATGACCACTAAAACTATGTAACCAATTTGTTGGATAGACCACATCTAATAAACAACTACACCAATATAAATCACTACATCCATTAAATAAGCATTAAAACTGATATATAGTATTAAATTCAAAATATAAATACTTCCACTTTCATAAAAGTACTAAAACTTAAAAAATATATATAGTTAAAAAACATAAACACTTTCAATGCTTCTTGCATTGGTTTCCATAAACATGTTATGGCGCCAAAATAAAATATCATACGATAAAATGTCAACTCAATGGAATGATTTATATGTTTTCTCTTTACTATACTAAGCTTGCTTTTACTTGAAAGACACATGAAATTCGTACCATATATTACCCTTCACCTTGACAACCCTTAATATAGGCCTTTAACATGGATTTAATAATTTGACTCACTCATCTCTTTAACGCCTTTGGATGCATTATACCAAGACTAATTGGGTGGTTGGGATAAGGTTTATCAAGGGGTTGAGATGAAAAATTTTGGTGGATAAGGTGGGGGGGGGACAAGGAATAAACACTGTAGCCACACTGTAGTTACAGTAGTCGTACAGACAGCTGTCATTGTAGATGAACAACAGCTATCACTGTAACATTCTGTACTTTAGTATAGGGTTACTGTACGTAGGGGCGGTGCTCACTATAGAGCACTGTATATAGGGCGGTGCGCACTGTAGCAAGTACACTATTGTAGCACTGTAGCGCACTGTAGCATTGTGACATAAGCGCTGAGCTCATAAGCTCAGCCCGCCCTCTATATAAGGAGGGCGGTAGCACCATTGTACACATCTCTCATTCAGCTCAAAAAGACTTCTATTATAGCAATTAGAGTCCGCAAGTTTTCCATATCTCTTCTTATCTCTAGTTGTTGTAATTCCAATTTAGTAGGAGGAAAACCAAAATGGTATCAGAGCCACTCAAAGATATGGAGGAGTAAAACTTCAAAGGTTGAGGTGCGAGAGTACGAGGTAAGGGATCGTGATTACCAAATTCCTTTTTTTTTACTACCATGTTACGCATTATGAGCTAGCAACTTAAGAGTTACTAAATCCTTATGGTATTATGCGGATTATGTTATAACTTGGCCTGCGAGAGAGAACAAGCCTTAACTTGGCAACTAAAGGCGTGTGCCCAATTGTAAGTCCAAGGGCACGCTTGTGTGATTCTGGTCAAGTTCTGGCCTAATCTGGAACTTATCTCTGGATATTTCCAGTGACTCTAAGTAAGCAGCCTATATGTCTGAAACATGGGAAAAATCTATTCAGGAATGGTATGAACACTCCCAGACCTTGAATCTCGAGTACCTTGACCTTGCCTCTTTTACTAAAGTTTCGACAAACCAATTAGCACATAACCTTTCTATAATTCACGACAAGATTTGTCTATCATCAAGAGTAAACCTGAAAAACTTCAAGCAAATACTTGAACAATGTCAAAGTGTGACACAAGAAGTCTCGGAATTAGAGACTTCACTCAAAACCCTCACAACCGTAATATTGGACAGCAGGCCGTTGACAAAACAAAAAGTGCGGGAACTCGTGCTTGAGGCTACCAGGCAACCCAAGCAACCTGGGAGCGAGATCCAATTACTGGCGGAAGAACCAAGGAGTCTGGCACAGCTGAGCAAGCTACTTCACCAGCTTGAGCTCCGAAACCACGCCAATCGAAGACCCCAGGAGGCGCGAGGGGAACTAAGGGTTTTCAGAAATCCTTACCAAATACTTGAAGAAGAAAAGAAAAAGCTTGGGAGCTGATGGCATCAAGAGCACACACCCAGCTGACTCTAGACCAACTGACTGCACCAAGTCATCCCCCTTATTTGAAGATCAAATCAGAGGCTATCGGAGAAGCCACAGGCACCTCCACATAGCCCAGCAGGCAACAAGGAAGATGGGCAGGCTACTGATAGGAAAAAGCACCCGCCAATACACACTGGAGCAACAGATTGATCCACAGGTTCAATTGAGACTATCCATGCAGGAAAGGGCTGCGATAGTTCCTGCAGAATCTTATACCACTCTCGGAGGGACGATGAACATCACAGGGTGTATGTTCACAGATCAGAGAAGGCAATCTTATGCGTCAATAATAATCAGGTAGACCTAACATTTATATAGGATGACAGCTACCAGCAGCTGCGGAGAAGCGGGATGCAGTACATCCATCTCAGAGTACTACAGCTCCGAATCCAAATTCTGCACAGACAGGAGGTCGGAACCATAGCCCTGGTTGTCTTCAGAGACAACCGATGGGCAGGGGACCAGGCGATACTAGCTGCTATGGAGGTAGACCTATCTAAAGGCAGCCAGCTAGTATATATTATACCAGACGCCATGATGACAATTGGAGATTTCTATAGAAATCTCCATGTCTCCATCCTAACTAGAGGCTACGAGGACTGGGAAAATGGAGAATCCAACCTGCTGATCACTAGAGGCTTGGTTGGAAGGCTGTCCAATACCCCAAATGTAGGCTTTGGCTACGAAATTCAAGGAGTTGCAGATTACCTGGCGAGCCATGGAGTACATGCTCTCCCAGGACGAAAGTACTCAATGGAGACATTACAAGGACGTAGCTGGGTTGTACGACCAACCCAAATCTCTACCCCAACACAGCCCGAAGAGGTAACAAGCAAAAGCCTCCTAGACGGGAGCATTTCGTTGTGTTTTGGCAGCTACAAACTGGCGATAATGCACAGAAGATCATGCTGCAGCCGGCAGAACGAAGAAATCTCTAGTGACGAAGAAGAGCTCAGGACTACCCATCTGATCGCAGCCCTGATGGAAGAAACAGAACAAGAGGAGGAGAGTGGTGATGAAAGCTACTTCGACCAGCTTCAGAGCCAGGAGTTCTCCGAAGGAGACCTGGATTACCTGTCCCGAGCTGTGAAATGGGATGAGTACCCTGATAACGAAGAGGAAGGTGAAATATGTACCCTGTCTATTTCTAATATCATTGCTACAGGATACGAAGAAGAACCAGACATGGAGTACCCAGCCTTGAAGAGACTGACAGAACAACTGTGCGCAAGCACATTAACAACGGGTGCATCCCCAAGCCGGCTGTATATGCCCCCCACTGACTCCATGATGGGTCTACCAAGATACCCACCGGCGACAAATACAAACCCACAAATACCCCAGGAAGTACCTGAGACCAGGCAAAGAAGCTGGAGCAAATTTAAAGGCAACCTCAACAATGAGATGTGGAATCTCCCGTCCGCACAACAACAAGGAGGAGCCCTGTTCGTAATCCCGAACAGCTAGGGCTTTTTGAAGACGCCTTCTCAAGATGGGAAGCCATCACAAAGAATCATATCTCGGGCATTGGGTTCACCGATGCCAGGGACAAAGCTGAATACATGGAGAATCTCCTGGGAGAGGTCGAAAAAATTGCATGGGTACAATGGCGCATGCAGTATGGAGGGGAATACCAAGCCCTCCTTGCAGCAGGAGAAGGGAGGGACGGCACCCAAAATATCATCTCTCAGATGAGGAGGGTGTTCACTTTGGAAGATCCAGCCCAGGGATCAACCTTGGCCCAGGACGTCGCATATCGAGACCTGGAGAGACTCTCGTGTGAAAGCATGAAGGATATCCTTTCAAATATGAATGATTATCTTAAGCTTGCTTCAAAAACAGGAAGGCTATATATCAGCACGGAGTTGTCCGAAAAATTCTGGATGAAGATGCCAGGCGACATAGGTAGGAGGATGAAAGTAGCCTTCGACAAGCAATACCCTGGGGTCAACATAGGCGTGATACCCAGAGTACTCTTCGCCTACAAATACATGGAAGAAAAATGCAAAGATGCTGCATTCAAAAGGTCACTCAAGGACCTCTCTTTTTGCAGTAAGATTCCAATACCAGGATACTATGCCAGGGAGAAAAGGTACGGAGCCAGGAAAGCAAGAACATACAAAGGGAAGTCGCATGATACCCATGTGCACATTGAAAAGAGGAAGCATCTGGTATGCAACAGAAAATGCAGGTGCTACCTCTGCGGTGATGAAGGACATTTTGCCAAAGGATGCCCAAATGACCGAAGGAGCAGCAAACGGGTTGCAATCTTTGAGCAACTCAATGTACCTGAGGACTATGAATTAATTTCGGTCCAGGAAGGTGAGGAGCAAAGCGACGCAATATTCAGCATCTCCGAAGGAGAGGACGCTCAGAACCTTCACAGCTCCCTCGGCCCCCTCATAAATGAGGAAGTCATCTACGCCTTTGGGGAAGTCGAAGAATGGGATACCCTGGGCGAACCCAGTGGTAAGTTTGATTATTATGTCCGTTACTCACCACCCCCATCGTTCTACTTGCCTTTCCCCAAGGACAGCGAAGCTACTAGCTGGGATGATGAAGGATCGACTGAAGAGAAGGAGCCTGCCAGCTCCTCTATAAGCAAAGAAACAAACGCCCCATGGGACGGCACAGCAATAGAAGCTAAAGGACTCCTTATGGAGGAAGTCGGCTACGTCCTCGGAGAGGTCGAAGGAGGATATCGACCTCAGTTAACGCTGCCTGAACCTCAGGAGAATTGCCTACACTCCTGGCAGCATAATTCTATTGTGCCGACAACAGAAGAAAGGTGCTCATGCTGTAGGCGACAAACAATACAAAGGGCCAGAATCCACTGCCCCAATTGCAAGGTCACGGCCTGCAACCTATGCGGACCATACTATTTCAAAACAGAGGTTCCGGTCACGCCAGCACCCCCTAAGCCGTTCAACGCTCAGAAGCTAGTACAAGAGCAGCAAACTTACATTGCCTGGTGCGAAGGAGAAATTGAACGGCTAAAGAAGGAAGTAGACCATTACAAAAGGAAGGCTCAAGAGCTAGAGCTTGAGGAAGAGCTACGAAAGGATTTTGAAGAGCTAAGCAAGAAGAAGGAAGCAGAATCGGGAGAAGAGGAACAGGAATACACCAGCGTCCTGCTCCAAGAAAGCATTTTCAAGACAGCAGCTGAGGTCTCAACCCAACCTGCACCAGGGCCGAGGTTAGTCAAGAACATGCTCTACAATATGAATGTTGAGCTTGAAATACCTACTATTCCTCGAATCCGAGTAAGGGCAATATTAGACACAGGAGCAACCAGTTGTTGTATTGATGAAGCGTCGGTACCACCAGAAGCATTAGAATGAAATAGTTTCATCATACAGTTTAGTGGCATCAATTCAAAACAGACAGCAGACAAGAAGCTCAAAGGAGGAAGAATGCACATTGGGGATAACAGCTTTAAAATCCCCTACACATACAGCTTCAAAATGGAGCTAGGCGATGGCATCCAAATGATCATTGGATGCAATTTTATCAAAGCAATGCAAGGAGGAGTCAGGATAGAAGGTAACTTGGTAACCTTCTATAAAAATTTAACTGTCATCAGTACTTCTCCCACAACAGCTATAGCAGCCGCCATAGAGGAGCTCGAGCTAGAAGAAGACGAATACATCGACATCCAGCAGTCGATGTATTATAACACAGGAGACAGTCGGGAGTTCTTTCTCCAAAGATTCCAACCAACAATGACCAGGCTTAAGGAGGCAGGATTTATCGGGGAAGACCCACTAAAACACTGGGCTAGAAATAAGGTGGTATGCCACCTGGAAATCAAAAACCCAGATTTCGTGATAGAAGACCGCCCACTGAAGCATGTCACGCCGCAACTACAAGATACGTTTAAGCGACATGTGGAGGCCTTGCTGAGCATAGGGGTCATCCGGCCAAGCAAAAGCCGGCACAGAACGACGGCCCTTATTGTCAATTCCGAAACAACCACTGATCCTGCAACAGGCAAAGAAACAAAGGGGAAAGAGCGAATGGTTTTCAATTACAAGCGCCTCAATGACCTAACCAACAAGGATCAGTACAGCCTCCTCGGAATCAACACCATCTTAAGGAGGGTACACCATAGTCAAATATATTCTAAATTTGATTTAAAGAGTGGCTTTCATTAGGTCGCAATGCATCCAGACTAAATTGAATGGACGGCATTCTGGGTCCCTACTCGGCTATACGAATGGCTGGTGATGCCGTTCGGCCTCAAAAACGCACCCTCCATTTTTTAGAGGAGGATGGACCTTTGCTTCAAGGGAACAGAGGACTTCATCGCCGTCTACATCGATGACATACTGGTATTCTCCCAAACGAAAGAAGAACATGCAAGGCACTTAAGCATCATGCTGGATATATGTGAGGAACATGGGCTTGTTTTAAGCCCTACCAAGATGAAGATAGCAGTCACCGAAGTGGAGTTCCTTGGCGCCATTATTGGTAATCAGAAACTTAAATTATAGCTGCACATAATTAAGAAAATTACTGAGGTGCATGACAAGTCATTAACAACCTTAAACGGACTTCGCTCCTGGTTGGGGATTCTTAACTATGCAAGAAACTACATCCCGAACCTAGGGAAACTCCTCAGCCCATTATATGCCAAGACCAGCCCAACTGGTGAAAGGAGAATGAACGAGCAGGACTGGGCTCTAATAGGGCAAATTAAAAGGCTGGTCCAGCAGCTACCAGACCTTGAAGTACCACCTGAAGGTAGTTATATTATCCGAAAAATGGATGGCTGCATGGAAGGCTGGGGTGGAATATGCAAATGGAAGCCACGACAGTATGACCCCAGGACTACGGAACGCATCTGCGCCTACGCCAGCGGGAAGTTCAATCCCCTAAATTCAATAATTGATGCTGAAATACACGTGGTCATGAACTCCCTAGAAGCATTAAAAATCTACTGCTTAGACAGAAAGGAGCTAACCATCAGAACTGACTGCCAAACAATCATTAGCTTCTTCAACAAGTCTCCAAATCACAAGCCTTCAAGGGTACGATGGGTCGCCTTCACAGATTATATAACGGGGATCGGCATCCTAGTGCATTTCTAGCACATAGACGGCAAGGATAATAAACTTGCTGATGCCTTGTCTCATCTACTATTCTCTCTAGTAAGTGCAGGATGGCCAAGCGAAAGAAGCCTCGATGCCCTGGAACTCGCAGCAAGCGCCATACAAGAAGTTCAAGTAACACCAACGAAGCAAGCGCAGCAGCACCTGGCTGTAGTACTGCTGCAACTGCGAGATTTCTTAGCACATCAGGCAACGGCACCAGACCAACAACAGCGGCCGCCGCTATCACCAACCTACGGCAACTCTGCGCAATCCACAACTTCAAGCTACAAGCGTGCAGGGAGTTAAGCACCCGGGATCGGTTCTGGGCTACATGGTATCCTGCCGTAGCACAGATCGATCAGCAGCTCAGAAGGGCTACCCAGCAAGTCCAAGACGCCATCTCCCGAACCAGCAACCTACCGCTCGCCCCTAGCAACAGGAAGCGTGGTGGGGGGGACAAGGAATAAACACTGTAGCCACACTGTAGTTACAGTAGTCGTACAGACAGCTATCACTGTAGATGAACGACAGTTGTCACTGTACGTAGGGCGGTGCTCACTATAGAGCACTGTATATAGGGCGGTGTGCACTGTAGCAAGTACATTGTACCTGTAACAAGTACACTGCACACCACTGTAGTACTATAGCGTACTGTGGCATTGTAACATAAGCGCTGAACTCATAAGCTCAGCCCGCCCTCTTTATAAGGAGGGCGGTAGCACCATTGTACACATCTCTCATTTAGCTCAAAAAGACTTCTATTATAGCAATTAGAGTCCGCAAGTTTTTCATATCTCTTCTTATCTCTAGTTGTTGTAATTCCAATTTGGTTTTCCTCCTACTAAATTGGAATTACA